>JAODLL010000884.1:0-13627 GCA_026546735.1 Forbesichthys agassizii | reverse complement strand
GGTTTAAAGCAAAAGTTAGATGTAAATTGTATAATTGATAATTATATTATGCAGATGGAACAGCCATCACAACAGCTGCTGCAGTCCAAATAAAATCAGCAACAAACACACATGTGCATGCACACACACACACACCTACGTGCACGCGTACCTAGACACACACACACACACACACACACACACACACACACACACACGCACACACACACACAGAAGTTCAAGTATCTAGTAAAGTTTGCCTTTTTGAATTTGACTGTGACCAGTATGCACTACAAAGCAGTTGCCTCTTTTCCACCTGGCCAGTCTTTCTCATTCCCATCCAGTCATCTTAAACATGCTATCAAGGTAAGATTTGATTAAACTGAGAACTCTAGAGAGTGGAGAGTTGGCAATGATGGGCAAGCCAGCTAGGTAGGTACTGACGGAGGGAGGGAGGGAGGGAAGAAAAAAAGGATTAAAGGAAGAAAGAAAGAAAGAAAGAAAGAAAGAAAGAAAGAAAGGTTGGAAGGACAGATGGAAGAAAGGAAGAAAGAAAGAAAGAAAGAAAGAAAGAAAGAAAGAAAGAAAGGAATGAAGGAAGGAAGGAAGGAAAGACAGGTGTTTTCTCCTGGGTACAAATGCACTAAACATGGAAATAAAAGTTTGAGGCCCATTCAGCCAGGAGAGGAGAAGAGAAATGCAGCATAGAGGGTGAGCGGGCATCAGTGCAACTGAAGTAATTATTCCATTACTCCTTCACCTGTGACAAGAGGCTTAGGGGAGCGGGGGTGTGGACCACTGGGAATTAGGGTGGGCTAGAAATGGGGAGTTGTCATTACCCAGAAGTCAATTGGCCAAAGACCTCTATACTGCTGTCTCTGCCACCTTCCGCAGTGCCTAGCTAATTCCTTTCTCACATCCCGATTATTTCTCTTTTTTTGTTTTTAACTCTTGTATTTCCTCTTCTAGGCTCCATTTACTCCTCATCCTGTCTTCCATTTGCACAGTAAATAAATACCAGTTGGACATACAGACACACACGCACACACACGCACACGCACACGCACAGGCACACAGACACACGCACACACGCGCACACGCACACACACACACAAGACAATTTCCTTTACCCGAGCTGCCACTTCAATCCTGGCCACAAGTATCTCCGGCTCACTCAAGGATGGAAATTAAATGCCAATTGCAGAGCAGATATTACAAATTGTATAAGCTCAGCAATCTTGTGGCTAGGCCGTGTGCTGCTTTAATTCACACACCCACCATCTCATCTTCGGCATTCTTGGTTTAGATGTGTGGTTTTACACTTACACTGGGGCAACAAAGAAAGCCACCACAATAATAAGCACTGTGGTAAGTGTTAGATGACATTACACCATTTGGTATTATTAGACGTTTCTTGTTTGAAACACAATAGAAATGTCTCGTGTTTCACTGAAGTGTTAGAGATTCACACTGGACTTTGCTTTCTTGTTCATGGAGGCATAGCTCCACACTTGACAGCCGAGTCACGCTCACAGCCATTCAGGGATGGAACACGTTGTGGATTAGATTCACCAGAGGTAGCAGATATCTCTGCACTGCATTGGCATGCATGAATTAAACATTTAGTGAACCATAACTTGTGACCAGCACATTTGCAAGGTTAATAATTACATCCTTTTCCTCACTTTAATCTAATGCAGCAAAGGTCAGCGATTATAATACACTTTTTGTCAAATTCAGCAAATATCTCTTCAAAGTCTGCGTGCTGAAAAAGATAATCTGGTGTTTCTACACAGGCTCTGTAGGAACAAAACCAATGTGGTGCACACTGTACAAACCACCCATCCAACAGTATCCAACAGTGTACTACTGAAAGGTCAAATCCATGGAATCCAATGTCTCGTTCTCAGGTCTGAGAAAGAGATCTGCAGTGATAACTTCAAATTAAGAAATGCCATTTGTAAAATCTTTGATTGAATTGATGCAACAGTATGGGTTTGTTTTTGCTAATGCAAAAGCTTACAATACAGTATGAAGCGTATTTCATTCAAGAAAAATCGTTACCAGGATGGACCTAATTCTATTGCTGGCCATGCCTACAACATCTATACCAGCCCAGCTTCACTCAGACCCACTCAAACCCAACCCTGAGGGAGGGGTTGCAGATGATGTCATAACAACATTATTAGCCAATTACATTACAGGGAAATTGCCTGATGTATTGGCTATTTAAAACAATAACCAGCCTCCATTGGGGCAATCAGGTCCAATAGCATGAGCAGCCCTCGATACTAAATGAATGTACTTCTTTACGGCCCATATAGAGTGCATCTATTGTATTAGGTTTTACCTCTAAAAAAGCCTTGTAAACTACAACTCAATTTTTACTTCAGTAGTACTGCAATAAAAACATTCTCAAGACAAAAATGGAGTCGAGTTTATGGGAAAACCCTCCCTTCACTTTGCAGTGACTCCAAACAGTAGGCTGGCCGATGAATCAAATTGTGCTAACCGCAAACGGTGACCATTATTCTGAGGTCACTGGGCATTATCCGCATAAATTACAGTGTCACCTCCATAAGTAAAAACATCTTGAGTTACAAATGTCACTGCTGTACAGGGTCTGGGAAAACAATATAAGGCCAGAATTGAGGCAGACGTTTGCACGAATGCGCGTGCGAACACACACACACACACACACACACGAACGCACACAGAAAGAGAGAGAGAGGGACAGAGAGACAGTGATGTGATCGAATGTCCCCAGTGATCCGCAAGTCTGAACAGAAAGCTGTCTGGAGGAAACTCAACCCGGGACCAAAAGACAAGCAGGTAGTTGAAAATACGACCACATAAAGCACAGGAGTAGTGAAGAGCTTTTCTTCTCTTTGTTGAGGCTGCCTTCCTGGATCCTGGAACCAGGTCAGATATTTAATGATCTCCGGGACAGACAAAGAATGTGATGTGACTTTGAAGGCCAGATTTACAGAAATATATAGAAAAAAACAAATAACCCTAATGAATAAATAAATGAAATAAAACTATTTTAAATGACGCTCTCCTCTATATCCCCAAATGTCTGCCCCATCCCAGTGTCACGTTTGAAACGCAATATATATATTTTGGTGAGAGGGCCATGCATTCTCACATTTTCAAATCAGTACAAAGGCTAGTCACAAGCAAAAGGGGAATTCCGGGCAGACATGGAGGAATGCCCTTTATGAATTTACATTTTATGAATCTAAATCATGTTTGCTGTTGATTTTTTTTTTATGGCCTTTATAGTGAGAAAGCAGACCTTCTGTAGGTGTGTGGTCTTCTGAGAACTGTTTACATCCATGTGTGTTGGTTAGCTCTCTCGCTCTCTGTTTGTGTGTGTGTGTGTGTGTGTGTGTTTTTCTATGTCTTTGTGAGAATGTTAGCATGTCCACATATTTCAGTGTCAGAGTGTGACAAAGTGCGGGTTGTAAAGCGTGGGTGCATTTGTTACACTTTAAAGTGGCCTCTCTGTTTTGGGCATGATGACATTTGTTGAGATTCTCATTCATTCTGACAAGTGTGTGTGTGTGAAGTGGCTAGGTGCAGATACTGTGTAAATACGTGGAACATGGGTCATAAGGCAACGCATTTCTTTAAAGGTTTGGCATCTGGCATTTTTCAGTTTCTGCTGTAAGTATACAATGTCGACCTTGTGTGTGTGTGTGTGAGTGTGCGTATGCGTGTGCTTCCTTCCTTGCTTCCTTTCATCTACACATTAGCTACAGTTTATTTATGTACTTGAGCTTGTGTGTTTATTTGTTCATGTAAAAGCTGGACCGTGTGCTTGTCCAGACTGACTGTGTGGGCAATGTGTACACGCGCTGTGCGAACATCAGTGCCCACCACCACTTCCAAGTAATGGACCCTTGTTTTTAAGTTGGAGGAAAAGCTCCCAAGCCACACTGAAACCCCAAACTCCCTAGAACAGCATGAACAGCATGCCTGCTAGAGAGAGACAGATGCAACTGAGAGCAAAGCAGAATAAAGGGGAGCTTGAGGCCAGATTGCCATCAGAGGCGAATAACCAGATGAGAGAAGGAGTGTGGCTCTCTTTTTTCTATTTTCTATTCTTTGCCGTACTGTGGCAGTCTTTTGCAAGTGCCACAAAGTCATCTTGCCTCTCAGAGTGTGTGCGTCATGCTTGTCTGCTGTAACCAGGACTGGAATTGGCCCTGGCACTGGCACTGGTCCTGGCATTGGCCCTGGCATTGGCTCTGGCACTGGCAGCAGGCAGCTGACATGCCAATAGTTTCTCACCCCGTGTTTTGTTTTGGTCTTGGCTGACACACAAAATGTGGTGTAGACACCTGCGCAAACATACATATGGACAGATAAGCGCTTGCGCGCACACACGCACGCACGCACACACACACACACACACACATGCGGAAAGACAACTGCTTTTAAACACTATACTATTTTTTTCATAGCACAGGCAAAAGGTGTGCGAGGTAAACATGATCTGTTCAACAGCTCCTATCTCCACTGACTGGCTATCACAACATTGGCAGTGGGGAAGAACAACAGTTTTCCCGCATGTCGCTGCAATTATTCCCAGCGTATCGGTAGATTACACCCCAGCGGACAATGGCGTCAGCAGATACCCCAGCGGTACTGGCTGGAGGTACAGTAGCCTGTGCGAGCTACAAGTCAGGTGTTATAACCCCTTCCTCCGTCCTAACCTGCTGGCATGACAGCAAGTTCACAATGCTTTTTAACGGTTACAAGCAAGGTGTTATTTGCAATGCTTTATTAGCCATGTGTAATGATGGCACACCGTCTACACCTCTGGTATCTAAGATACCAGAGGTGCCTGACATATACCTGAGCATATTTAAATTCTAAAGAATATCGCTCTGCAGGTTGCTGTGTGTGTGTGAGCGCGTATACTGCAGTAGTGCAGCACTAGCCTCATTTTGCTAAGACTAAGGCATCTTAGATAATATTAGTGTCTTGACCTAGAATACTTTGATAGGACAAATGTGACATTTTAATTTTGATTGGCTACACAGTAGGACCTTATTACATAAACCCACTGTTATTATCACAGCAATAATAATCAGTGCCCCCCCCCCCCCCCTTCTCCCATTACTTCATTCACCCCCCTCATTACACCCAGACAGTGTCGCTCGGAAACACTTTTCAGCATGACCTTTGGTGTCAGCCATTTAGTGAAACAATGGCATTTCCTCCGGTCCCAGCAGCTGATATGAACTTATCCCATTGACTACAGCCTATCCTTTGGCACTGTCCAATCATTTGTCTGCCTTGCCCTTGTAAGACCCCAAAGATCGTGCCATGCTGCCAGACCAGCAGACACACAGAAGTTGGTGTACATCTTATCAGTGTCCTGTCAAGTGAAGGATAGGCCGGGCATTTCAGTTTTGTTCAGCTATGTGAGGGACATAGTGTCAGTGCCTGAGTCCTCTGTTGAACACACCACTAAGAACAACATCATGACGCGTCATGCCAATGTGTAAAGTGTGGACACCTTGGGCAAACTTTTTTATTTTCATTGATAGCTTCTTTATAGTGCTGCAATAAGAATGTTTGCCCATATTAAACTTGTGTTTATTCCACAGCTAAATCTACTATAAACTATAGCCTATAGATCATTTTGTGATTTACACATTTGGTGCTGTGGAAACAATCACACTTTGTCATCTTAGAGGCCGGTATAAACAGCTCTCTGTTTACAGTATAAATAAATGTCATGGTATAATTCTTCTTGTGAAGGAAGTGTGATTTTTATTTCCCTGCATGGTGTTCATACAGTAGGTCTCATAAGAAGTCTGTAATTCATGTAATTAAGCGGTGTGATTAATTAGGGAGACTTTTTTTTAAATTCTTTCTCGTAACACCACAACAATATGCCAAGATTTCCCAAGTGAAACGTCTGATAGAGAAAATAACATAATGAACGGGTGCAATTTGGTATGGGAGTGTTGTGGAAAAGATTCTGGGTAACACAGTTTAAATTGCTCCCCCTGCTCTATTAATATTCATATGATTTTCATAAAGAGGCCTTAATTACAGACTTTTCTTCCCGTTAAGTAAGACTGCTTTAAACACTGCAAAGCAGGAGGCTCTGGCATGCATATACACACTTGGGCATGTATATCATTTAATTTCTACTGTAATTTTAAAACATTAAACACTTTGAGCCAGAGTAGAAATAAATACATATTACAAGATTAGGTGGTTTGCAATGGAAATGTCAATGTGTCATTATATATTTCTTTTTCATGCAGAATCTCCCACTCAGTTATCCGACAAGTAGATAATGGGAATACTCAGAATTCAGTCTGCATACAGTAGCTAAATAGCTTTTCATCACATCTAAAAACAGACAAATGACTGTGTAAGGGAGTGTGTGATGGCATGGCCTATTTAGCTCATTATAAGTGCCTATTAAACCCCAGTCACCACGAGAGCTGATAAAATACATTCACACATTTCATTATCTTCATTCAATAATGCTGGCTTCCAGTTGTGATGGCCACTTATATTATGCGATTTCCCATCGATGCAGAGCCATAGGGAGTATGAGATCTGTGAGGTACATTAAAATATGATTCCAAAGAATATCACAGCCTCTAAGCAGGGTCTAATATCACACCCCCAGTTATGATATACACTCCACCATAAGAAAGTAATGAGAAGTAACATGAACCACAGTATTCCACATCCTGTGGCTATCACATATTACATTTCTTTTGTAAAGAGACAACAAAGAATACCGTTGAATACAATGTCGCTGATTAAAAGAATGTATGCCTTCAAAAAGCAGACTGTGCATATAACATGGTTGTGGGGCAAAAATTGACGCCACCACATCTGCCAACCGCTTTGGCTTAAAACATAGATTGTCAATAAAGTAGATTTTTGGGGATTGTATTCTTTATCTGTTTTTCTCTGCCCCTCCTCCGATTCCCCAACTTCTCCTCAACTCACCAGCTGTGACGACACCTTGTGGGGCAACCGTTATTCGCTTGCTGAATCCAATTTATTTCATTTGATGAAACTGTAAAAACATTCCACTCAATTTTCTCCATATGACCTTTTCAAAGAGTAGTCTGTGTGTGCTGGCTTCCCTTGACCCGTCCCTACCGGTTTCATGGATCACAACGTCTTGACTGACGTAAGAAATACTCTGAGATGAACGCACTGCCGCAAGCAATTCAATAGAATGCAATAAAGTGGATGGTCTAGCCGTGACTTGCCTTTCATCGCACAGACAAGTCTTAACATTCCACCAATTAGGAACCCTAGTTATCCTAGTGGAAAATATATTTGATTTATTTATTCATTTGATAATTGTTAATGCTTGATAAATGCTTGACAGCACACAAGGTCAAAGAGTATATAACCCAACACAAAAGAATACCCTCTATGTCCATCAAGTCTTCTTCAATAAATCCACCCTTGTGGAATTGCTCTCTGGCCAATACATCACGAACCTCACTGGCCTCTTTAGATTAGAAAAGAAAGTGGATGCAGTGAAGCATCTCGGGAGCAGGAAGCTCTTGGCTGGGCACAAATCCCAGTCCTGGTTCTCCAAAGCCTGCTGTTCATGAAATATGTCGGCTGCCTTTATAGATGCTTGGTTCGAGCTGATGGGGCCTGACACAGGCTGGCTGATCACCACCAGCTGTAGATGTGCCCAGTAACCCCCTTACTCACACACCACCACTCCTTACCACCCACTAACCCTTCCCCTTCTACCATTGCCCTTCCAAGAACCCAAATGGGACAGGAGTAGGGGGCTCCTCATTCAGCCAAGATGGCTGACGTGTGAATGGAGCCAGATGCCAATGCAGAAAGAGCCATGGCATCACTGAGCTGGGTCCATTTCATTCACATACTGTGGAACGGCAGGAGGGGATCAACCAGGGCAGCCAACATCCCAGGTTACGGGCATCTGGGACAATGTCCCAGCGGTGAGTTTATAAAAGGCGATGGGTTGTTTTGTTGTCATGGTCTACCCCGGGACATGAATGTAATTAGAACACAGTTGAAAGGTCACGGCTGTACTTTTAAGTGCCACTGAACACCGCCGGGGCCTAATGTACCATTGAGGGAAAGATTGACTGGTTCCCCATAGCTCCCTCTCTTCCATGGTTTCTGGTCAACTAGCAAGTGTTGAAAGGTTTTTGTAAATCACTGGTTGGCAAAAGAACAGATCATGTATCAGAATATATCTTAATATATATGGATTTAATGTTGTTTTGTAGCCTATAGCTTTGTATTACAGTACATTATTGATAGTATTTTGTTTATATTGTGCTATTTTGGGTTTTACTCTAACCTATTTGCTGTGAACACTGTAATTGTCACATGTACTACTGGCACAACAACCTTTGGCATAGTAGAGAAGGACAATGCTCGGTTCATTTGCATTTGTTTTATTTATTTGCATCCAACAGGATGGAATGTAAACAACTTACTTTTATTTTTTGGATGTCCCCTATCAGCAGCACAATCTGTCATTGGATTATGCCAGAGATGGCTCAATTCTCCCTAATACACCAGATTCCCCTTTCCATTACAGTAGATCCATCTGGTCCACAGATATGTATGAGAATGCTTACTCTGTGTACTGCACAGTACCATTGGCTGATATAGTAAAGCAGCTGGAGCAGGGGTCTGCAACCTTTACAATCAAAAGGGCCATTTGTGCCCAACACATTGTATATGTATTTGTCTTGAGCTGCAGACACTATTATACTTAGCCTATCATACCCTTGGCTAATCATAACATAGCCTAACATTAGACCTAATTGAGAATGTATTCACATTTTTTAAGGAGAGTATTTGAACTGCCAGGTTCTGTTTTTGAACCCGCAAAACCTAGATTAGGTTAAATTCTATGTTGTTTGTCAAAGCAACAAGGAGCCACTGTAGAGGGGCTCAAGAGCCTCAGGTTGCAGACCCCTGGGCTAAAGCCTGCCTCAGATTTGTTCCTTCTGTCACTGGGGTAAACCTACAGTAGAGGCATCTTTGATGACTCCCAATCCCTGTCTCTGTCACAAGCCTCATTTGCTCTGCAGGAGACAATAAGAGAAGCACCAGACAGCTCTTCATTGACTGCTACTGCTTGAACCCTGCAGTGTACAGCTTGACCCCGATAACCAGCAGTGAATAGTCGTAAGCCACGCTCCATGGCGCTAGCCCTTTAGAGCAGTGTGTGCGTGTCTGTGTGTATTTTCTTCACCCACTGTCTTTGCTATATTGAGTTATGTCTCTGTCAGGTCCCTAAGCCCCCCATATTTCCTCCACTCTGCTTCAGTCCTGTATTCAGTATCACATTTTCCTCATGCTGGCACTTTGTGCATCCCCCTGGCCACTCATATCTTTATCCCAGCATCCACTACCCTGGCCAGTGAACAATGCTACGTTTATATGGAGGTCAGGTTTTAAAGGATTTAACCACAGATAGAACATGCAGAGATCCACATGAAGCTCCCACACATAATCAATCAAACCTTTAAAACTGCTTGGGCTGTAACATTTTACAGACCCATAGTAGGACTATGGCCAAGAAGGACAACGTGTAACATTTATCTCCATGCTCGGTTAGCTTATTTAAAAACTATTGAGTCAGAGTAGTAATCAGGTTTAATTACTGCAATGGCCAATTAGCTCAGTAAATGTGTAGATTTCACATCATGCCACAGACAAATTAAATCTGAAGGTAAAGAGTCGATTTGTGGGACCATGAGCTCCGTGAAATGAAGCCAAGCAAAATGACGGTAGAGTTCCCAGTCCAGCATTGCTTTACAGACCCATATCTGGATCATCAGTGGTAAAGCAGCTTGGAAAATGGGCCCGATTGCTTCATTTTCTCAAATGAGGCAATTAGGTGAACAGGCTGCATGGAGATCAGGCTTAACTTTACTCTGCCGGGATGAAATGCGACAGAAACAGGGTGAAGGAGAAGCCCAAGAGTCTTTGTTCCACTGTTGAGTCTTTTTAAGTACAGAAGCACCACTGAAAACTGATCAACACAGAGTCATGTTTGATATCAACAAGGACAAACTGGAAGACCCCGGCCAACAGAAAGAGCATCTAATGGGTCTGACATGTGAAACCAAATGTAGCTTTGAAAATCAACCTGATAACACAGCCAGAGATCGCCATATGCACAGTTGCACAAGAAGAGCGCTGTAGCCCACACAGGGTCATTTAGGGAGTTTGATTTGACGGTATGGCCAGTCTCTTAAGTAGCCCTACTTGTTAAAACTGCAAATCAAAGACACACATCTGATAGTGATCCAAGAGAAGGAAAAATGTATGTGCAGCTCGCACTGACAAAACGAGACACTACAACTCTTATTCATTATTATGTAGTTCTATGATTTTAAACCATATATACACTATCATACTAATTACTAATCAATGTCTGTTAGGCTTACCATGTGTTAATAATATCTTAATCATAAAATAAGATATGTAAGTCACTATAACATCAATAACAACGTTAATGGGGGGGGGGGGGAATAACAATAACAATAAAGAAAAAAATGCTGTTGTAATTTGTGTTTAAATCAAAATCGTTAAATGGGGTTGATACTGTGGTACCTGGGCCACTAGGAATCATATTAAGCATTTCAGTTGGGGCTATGTGGGACCTAACAGGTGTCTATCATGCATTTGTTCTGCTTCAATAAACATTTACACCAGTGTGTAGTTAGACAGCAAGTGTAATATATTTCACCTCCCCATTGATGAGTATTGACTTACTGATTCATTAAGCTGAATAGCCCAAACCTCTGTTTTGTTATGTACAGTACACATTCACACATTCACATTAACACAGAGTGTAGCTTTACGTGCCTTGCTTAGGGATACCTTGACACCTAAAAAGTAATAAGCAGTGATTAAACCGTCCCAGCCATGCTGCTCACGCCAGTCTTAACTGCATTTAGGCCACTTAGAAGTTAAAAAGCTTTGGAAGGGTGGGCATAAACTATGACATTGTACCAAGATATAATTTCTTTGCAATATGACAGTTTATCCTGAGACTGAGAATAGCAGTGCTAAAAAATAATTTACTACCCGAAACTAGAAAGTCAATTTCCAATATACTGTACAATCAGGTCTGGGAAGTCTATTGTATGTAATAGACATTCCAGTCTGTATTAAGTATATGTTAGTCTTTTCCTGTGCTATAAATCTCAGGTAAATTGGTGAGGTTCAAATAACAAAATCTGCACTGACAACATGTCTCCCTCATAATGACCCATGAAAGTGCTCTGACATGGGTAAAAAGATCAGTGCTTGGTTGGGAGTTTGGGGGAGAGCGTGTTCCCTATCGACCCCCCCCCACCTTCCCACCCCCCACCCCCTTTGTCTCTTCTTCCACAGCCCTGACGGGAGTCTCCTTTCTCGTGGCAGCCCATCACTCTCCCTCCATTTCCCCCACCGCTCCCCCCTTCCCAGAGAATCCTGCTGTTTTTGATTTCATCTGTGTCCAGAGTGGTGGGGCTTTCTTTTCTTTTTTCTTTTTTGAAGGGAGGAAGGGCGAGGGGGGGTCAGCATGGTGAGGAGGGTTTCAGCAGTTCATTAATTCTTAGCCATGTTGTCCTGGGGTCTCATTTGTTATCCTTTCAGATCCCCGGTGTTGCCTCTCAACATGGGAACACTAATCCATGATTCCAGGAGGGCCACAGAAAAGTGGAGGTATCTGCTCATGTGCCTTATTTAACCAATAAAACATGTGTGGCATGGAGCCACGCTGTCGCCCCCACCGCCATTTAACGCCTACAACTGAAAGCTTGGAGCACTATATGGTAAAGTCATCTGTGGTGGAAATGACTCTAGGGCCTTTTAGTGTTTTCTTCAATATCTAGCTCATTATCTGGTACTATTCTCTTTTATGACTTGGACCTTGGACGTATTAATAATTGTGTTCTAACTGTAGCTAGGTCTGTTATTCTTTATTATTTTATCTTGCCATACGATTAACAGCACTCACTATGTTTGATCTACCAGTGACCTGGAAATAGTAACAGCAGTTGACACGTTATGACAAATGATATATCCATTCAATAATATAAGTCTATGTCTAAGTCCAACATCTATGGATTGTGAACCAGCTCTCTTTCATATGCTGGTAAAAGCAGGAAAAATATTACACATGATAAGGAAAATATTTCATTGCATGCTGATACGTGAGACCTCTCAGAGAGCTGTTGAACATATTCTACTGTATCTTTCATATTGAAGACACATTTCAAAGGTGATCTCTGGAAATTGGCTTAAGTTAAAGCACTGTATGTTTGTCTGTGTTGCTCAGGTACCTATAGGCATCAGAAGCATCAGGGATGCCATCGGTGGAGCAGTTTGATGTTTGTTGGGTTATCCTGGAGGTAGGCCCCTTGGTGCAGACTTGTGGAGTTGAAAGAGCAGAGAGGGGGAATGGCCGAGAGAACAAAGGATTGCTTGTAGAGTATGCTTCCAATCACATTAAGGAGATATCTTGCTGTCCATTGCCCCTGACAGACCTGATGTGTGCAATAAGCGTGCCAGGATAGTGGGGACCCTTTTAGTGAAGCGGTTCTCATCAAGTACCCTTGCATGTACATCTCTGCAGTCTAATTTCCGATGAACAATCAAAGTGCATGTAGCATAGCTCTCCTACAAATGATTGCCCAAGGCTGTGCTGTGGTAACACCCTCAGTTAATAGCAAATCAAAACATTAGCCCACACACGCTCATCCTTTTTTTGAATAATGAACCCACTGGGATAGAAGTGTAAGTTGTGGAATTCAAGCTAGCTTCATTGCCAAGTGAACACATTCAGAATACATAGAGCCCCTATTGGATTAGATTTCAACTTTAGTTGTGTGGAAGACAGAAGCTTCAGTGATGCCACACAAGGCTTTCTCACACCCCAGGACCCTGATGGTCTGTCCAGCCATGGCACTTGGCAGAGGCAGGTGTCTCTTTCTCTCCATGGGTTAGACTGTCTGTAGTCAGGCCAAGTCCAAGGCCTGTCAATAATGATGATGCAGACCTCACTGACTGCATACAAAGTTGTGTGGCATGTTCATATCTTTGACTGGTAATGTGTGTGTGTGTGTGTGTGTGTGTGTGTGTGTGTGTGTGTTCTTATTTGTGCAGTCCAATTTAATTACAGGTAAGAAGACTTCTTCATTATTCCAATAGAAAATATGTATGTTATTGTGCTTCTTTTATGCTTCTCGGAGTCATATTTGTGTCCATTATTGCTCTTTTCAGAGATTTTAATAATCCATTCAGCTAAAAAATACCATTCACTGTGATCAGTTGAGTTTAGTGATATGTTGATTGAAGTAATTGTGGACAAATATTGTAATATTTTACTTTTTTTATGTGCCAGGAAAAGGCTCAAAGGTTTGGGGTATGAATCGGACACAACATTGACATCTACTGGTTGGATAAGGATAACAGATATTTGCAGCATACAATGAGAAACGAGATCAATACATTACATGACATTAATGACAAGACCTTAGTGTAATAGAAAGTTTGTCATTATTTGGGCTTATATAATAATAATAATAATAATAATAATAATAATAATAATAATAATAATAATAAACTTTATTTGTATAGCACCTTTCAT
>JAODLL010000883.1:0-12500 GCA_026546735.1 Forbesichthys agassizii | reverse complement strand
TCAAAGGGTAGTTACTGTATCACCATTATTTGCCTCAAACCAGCAGCGAAATACATTTATTAATTAGCCTACCACATACACACATACGTATATGAATATTAATTATTGTGTTGTTAAATTAATTATCTAGAGAAAATGCAGGATAAACGTATTAGGGCCCGCTATACACCCCTATGGACTATGGTATAATCCAACATTTTCCAAGCGCCAATATTCTTTTTCCCTAGCGAGAAGCAACTTCAGGTAGTAGCGCGCGAGAGCACACCTGCCGTTTGCCGGAGCTGCTTGTATTCTCTCGAAGAGTTTGTGGACGTCAACAAAGTCAATTAGCCAAATGGATGAACTGGATGATGTTGCAATTTCCACACTCAAAGGTATATTATATTAGTTCTATGTTCTATTAATGTTATGTTAACAATATATTTTACGTAGCTGAGATAAGATAACCTATCTTGAATGACAAGTTATAGGCGTGAACCGTAACATACATGGATAGTATTAAGCTACTGTAGGCCTGCTGTTTTTTTTCCCCATAACATACACTTTATAATAATTTGAGAGAAAAAAACGTTGGTTGTTTTACAGCATATAAACAGGTTTATTATGAAAATGTTTAGATGCTTTTAATGTACATGAGTGCCGTAAATACAGTTTCTGACGTAAATGGTGCCGTTATGGTACCGTACCTCGGCGTCCAGTGAGAGAGCGCCAAAATTGAGTTAAAAAGTGAGTATGAAATTGTTTCGAACTTCACTTAGCACTCCTACAGAATGTATGGTGTGCAATGTAGGGTGAGAAATCACAAACCTCAATGTAGAAAATATTTGGTAAAATATCCTAAGCTGTTTATTCAGTGATACTGTATGCTCAATTGTATTGGGCCCTAACAATTTCTCTGTTCCAGCTGCTAATATCGGAGAAGACTTACTGTCTTCACTCTCCCGGGATGACATCAAAGAGCTGTTTCCTGATCCAGAAAATGTCCTGAGGCGCCGCGCTGTGTGGCTTATTGTGAATAATGATTAAAAGGTGCAATTTCTTTATTCTAGCATAACAAAGCTGAGTAGGTGTACACACCTGTGTGCAATATCACAAAACTGTAACTGTTAAGTACTGTAACTGTTAAGTAAATCACATATCCAGTCCATTTAATTACGTTTTTTATATTTTTACAAAAGAGGAAAGCTAATGATTTTTTAAATTGACCAATTTAATGGGAATGGTCGATATTTAAGAACCAACAGCTTCATTCTTGTGGTGCTTTGGCTAGAAACAAATACAATTGTATTGCCTGAATAGGATTTGTATTTAAATCTTCTAAAATATAATGCATACTCATTTAACTAAAAAGTAAAGGCACACATATACAAGTATATAGAATAAATATATGAAATATTAAATGTATTTTAGGTGGAGACTGCTGCTGAAATAAAACAGCCATCAACCACTGGAGGCAGTAGCCTTTCTAAAGACCAACACTTCGAAGATTGTGACTATGTCCAAGCCAGCATACATAGTCTTTACAGATAGTGAACTTGAACAGGCACGACGCTCCTACTTTGAGCAGAAAAGGCTGGGGACTAAGCACGCTGTTACCTTATCCAAGGAGCTCTTCTGCCGACTCATAAGAAACACTATGACTAATATGATTTCAATCGCAAGAGACACAGAGTACTCCAGATACCCCACCAAACATTTTCTAATTTGCTGGACCTGGAGTTTGAGTCTCGAAGACGATTCATTACCTCCAATGTTATAAAGGAGCAAGACAGACCAACAAAGGTTCTAGAGGCTTACCCATGTTTCAGAGAAGTATATCATGCAAGTAAACGTTTTCTCTTTGTAACCAGTTCTCAACAAAAGTCATAGGGCATCATAGGTCATCCTGTACTAGTAATGGAAATTAAATTTAAATGAATCTGTATTTGAATTTCTTCTAAGGTCCTGGATGAGCTGCGGAGAACTATTCAACCAACCATTTCCTGCTACATCTCTGAAATAAAGGACAGATGAGATTGCTTCTACTCAAAGGTCCAGTTTTATGCTGTTATGAAGAAAGCAATGAAGCCTTCAAAAACTTTGAATGAAGGTGAGGCCACAATCTTGATTTGTCAAGTTTAAATGTGGAGATCTAATGACGAGCGGTTATTTATGGTACTGCCTTGTGTTGTGCATTTTATGTCAAGCCAGTGAAGCGTGCCACAGGTGTGTTCAGAGCCCTGCCACTGCTCTTCCCATCCAGCACCGTGCCACCTAGGAAGCTGGGTGCAAGTAGCGAGGCTCTTCT
Source organism: Forbesichthys agassizii (assembly GCA_026546735.1). NCBI lineage: Eukaryota > Metazoa > Chordata > Actinopteri > Percopsiformes > Amblyopsidae > Forbesichthys > Forbesichthys agassizii. Next base: position 10,213 of record JAODLL010000883.1, on the reverse strand, counting down.
ACATGTCCTCACGGTGAGTATTTTTTACTGTATGTTGCAGTTATTCATGCATACATTATATGTTCTGTTATTTTTTATTATAAGCTGAATAAGTGATTAGTCATTTTTACTTCAAGGGAACATGTCACATGTTATAATTGTATAGGAGTAGAATTAATAAAACCTGGCTGTGGTGCATTCAATATTTGCGATGTTCAGCAAAAATATACAAACTCTTAGTGTGGTTAAGGGTTTTATCTTTTTTCTTTATTTGCCCATTCTGTGTCAGTCATTTTATATATACTGTATATATAAAATAAATGCATACATACAATACAATATGCTTTTATTTTTTTTTTTTTTCGTGTTATCTAGACGTCAGAAGACCCCAAAGGTTTCCTGCGCCAGCAACCGCTGTCTTGTCCAGTTTTCCTCGTCTCTGAAGGAAACTGCATGATTGCCATTGGAAGCATGCCAGTGACCACCTTTGACAGTGAGAAGTTTCCATAGGGACTACTCTACCTCATGGCATATTATTATGCCCTACACCTCACTTATCCAAAGTGTATTTCCACACTGCTGTCAGTATTGCAAACTGAAATTCTCCAAGATTCCATCCATGATCAAGACACAACCCCCTCCTACAAAAAAGTAATTGGCGAGTGGAAGACCTTCATTGAGTGAGTTCTGAGAGTCTGTCTGCCTCGCTCTGTTACGAAGTCTCTTTCCTGACAAAAAAAGTTAGCCAAGCCACATGTTTGTTGGTAATTTCAACTTGTTCCGATATTATGCAAGCAACTGGAATGTTGATTTATGTTATGCTGCTAAAATAGCAGAATACTTTATTTGACATTTGTGTTATTAAAGTAAACAAGCCCTAACCAATTAGAAAATGTCTTCTCAGCTGATGGAATACTTGGGTCTGTCACGGTTTGAGTGCAGGTGGCAGAAACCAAATGCAGGTTGGAGGTATAACCATATTGAATTTTAATTAAACAATGCAAAAAACACTCACCAGGACAGCAAACAATACCCGACAAGGACAGGGAGATTTAAATTGATTTAAATTGATTAAAAGAAGTGAAGCTTAGGTGAATGTTAGTGATTACTTAACATAAACAAAACTTATAAACATGTTCAGTGCATTCACAAACTCAAGTAATCATTTATAGATGTGCTCTTTGACTACCCAAATAAAGTGTTAAACAAGTGAAGCTTAGTATCTACTTCACATAAAACATATCGACTGATAAACACGTTCAGTGTATTTACAAGTGAAGCTTACTTGATACCCGTATATATATCTATAGATGAATACTGTTTAGTGTGGGCTGCCCACAGTAGGCCCAGTATGGGCAGCCTACTGGGTGCCTAAACGGGCTACTGAACAGACAGAGGGCTACATATAGTCTAGCTAGACAGACAAAGTCCAAGATGAGTAAATTAGTGAAGGGAAACCCCAGGAAGCATGGCAGGGCCATTAAACCCTGACAGTACTGGACGCTGCTGTTCCACCTCAAGCTTAGTTGACTGTGTATTGCTTATCTACATTAAATGTCTACATCAAATAGCATCAACTGATCAACATGTTCAGTGCATTCACAAACTCAAGTAATCATTTATAGATGTGCTCTTTGACTACCCAAATAAAGTGTTAAACAAGTGAAGCTTAGTATCTACTTCACATAAAACATATCGACTGATCAACACGTTCAGTGCATTTACAAGTGAAGCTTACTTGATACCCGTATATATATCTATAGATGAATACTCTTTAGTGTGGGCTGCCCACAGTAGGCCCAGTATGGGCAGCCTACTGGGTGCCTAAACGGGCTACTGAAATTGGGCCCACACAGGCCCCATATTGCAGGGCCACCGGTTACTGTCCACAGTGGCCCCATGAGAGTCATGTTTGCATGCTTAAAGTATGCCCACTGCAGACCCACAGGCCCCGTTGTGTCCATGCACTAAATGAACTACTTCTCCCTAAACTCAAAGTTTAAAAAATTGCTTTCATTAAAAAAATGAAGATTATTCAAATTAATAAAGAGCTGTGGAAGGGCATTACTGCAGTTTAATCTCAGTTAAATCTGACACAAAATTACTAACTTTAAATTATTTTAAATTGTGAAATCCTGAGCCCTTTTCACACATTGTTCCTGATAAATTACCGGAATGACTGTGCAGGCACAGCTATTTTCTCTATTCAGACATGCAGAGCTCCATAAATGTACATTTACCTCTTGCGCAAGTTGTGCCTGTTCATAAATGCTGTGGTTTTACCGGTATAATTACAATAGTTTGTACAGTCCAGCAAATGGCGCTTGGCAGCCTCCATTAGGTGTTGCATTAGCTAATGCCATAAACAAATACAAGTTTTCAGGAGACTTCAGTTTACAGCTTACTTTTGACCTTTCTTTGTGCAATTTGTGTTTCTAAATTAAATATATGAGGCACATAATGTACCGTTAGGGCTGGACGATTAACCGAAAAATAATCAAACCGAACCTCTAAATTACATAATTTTCCCACATCAGTTTTTTAAATTTATAGATACTGTTCAGTCAAGCGCATTGCGTGTTTTACAAAGCCAGATATAGGACACCCATCTTGAAATCGTACCAATCCCGGGCACAACAATAAACAAGTAATATCTACTGATATCTAATATCTACGCTGCTGTCATACTATAATTAGTTAACAAAATTAATTAACAAACTAATAAAAACAATATTTTTTTCAAAAATAAACAACTAAAAATGCACAGTTCCACATTATTAAGCAGGCCACAAGTTTCAAGCAATATGGGAAAGATAAAGTATCTCTGCTGCGTTAAAGCATAAAATAGTGCAATGGACAAGGTATGAAAACATTAGATATTTCACAAAAACTTAAGTGTTATTATCATACTGTATCCAGATTTGTAGCTGATTCAGAGCACAGACGGGTTCATGCAGATGAGGAAGGTTACTGCCAGACAAATTAATCATATTAAGAGATCTGCTGCTAAACTGCCATTACAAAGCAGCAAACAGGTATTTGAAGCTGCGGGTTCCACTGGAGTCCCGCGAACCTCAAGATGTAGGATCCTTCAGAGGCTAGCAGTTGTGCATAAACCTACTATTTGGCCACCCCTAACCAATACTCACAAGCAGAAACGGTTGCTGATGAGTGTTGTGCAACCCTGGATGGTCCAAATGGATGGAGTAGTGGATGGCCACCATGTCCCAATAAGGCTGAAATGTCAGCAAGGAGATGGCGGAGTCATGATTTGGTCCGGAATCATAGGAGAGAGCTGGTAGGCCCCTTTAGGGTTTCTGAAGGTGTGAAAATGACCTCGGCAAAGTATATATTTTCTGACGGACAACTTTCTTCCATGGTACAAAAAGAAGAACCGTGCCTTCTGTAGCATTGGCCGCTATGTGCATAAAAAGGAGAGAACCTCATTGTGTGGCCCCCATCCTCCGCTAATGCATCAAAACAGCAGCTCTGGGAGCATATTCTGACATCCTGCAAAGAAATTCAAGCAGAAACTCTCAATCAACTCTCTCAAAAATATCTTAAAAGTACAACACAGTGCCTTTTGAGTTTTTTATTTCTGAAAAAAATAATGTTCATTCATTGGGTGGCTTGTTCAATGAAATTCGACTTTGCATCCGGCCATCCGCTTATCCAGAGTCGGGTCGCGGGGCAGCAGCTCCAGCAAGGGACCCCAAACCTCCCTTTCCCAAGCCACACTGGAAGTTTGACTTTAAAAATGTGAAATTACACTGACTGTCATTTGCATAATAATTTGGAAGACGGTGTAGATTGCTTCCTTCTTCCTTCCAACTTCGAAGCAAAGACATCTTTTATTATCAGCATCGCGATATGATGTCAACTACTGTATTTCAATGAGACAATTTTAAAGAAATACAATTTCTTGGATTGTTCTAAAATTTCACAGGAGATAGAAGTACTTACAATTGGTAGGTTGGTGGAGTAGGCCTAAAGGGCCGTGGAGGAATGTTTTTATTTGAGATCGAATTTAGCAAGTGTTCTCGAGAATGACTGACCCTGCCTTTAATTGTAATCGAGGTACAATATTGTCATATCGTCCATCTTTAATATACATCCTAGCTTACCCCGTCAGCTAAAGGCTATCTAAGGCTATACATAGTTATAAATATGTTAAGTCAAGATGTTAAGTCAATCTTATTTATTTTGTGGCAACTGGCAAAAAAAAGTAAATACTGAGGTAGCACTTTGAGACAGTAATCCACGCCTTTATTACCATTTGGTTGGATTACTCTAATGCATTGTATGCTGGGTCTTTTGTTGACCGATCGTTCAAAACACAGCTGCACATCTGGAACAAATTAATACGAGGATATTTCCTCTATCTTGGCCTCCCTATGGCTCATGCATGCATTTTAGGGTCCACTTTAAAAATATATTTTTATACAAGTAAGAGACCAAGTCTTCACCAAGACCAGACTGTTCCGAAATCGAGACAAGACCAAGACTTTAAGGAGTCGAGACAGAGTCAAGACCAAGGCCAAGGCAGAGCGAGACCGAGTCGAGACCGAGACCAGACCAGTTTGAGTCCCAAATTGCAAGATATATAGCCTTCTTGCACATAATTCATTAACCGTGCAGTATCCTATATTATGCATGTGTGTAATTCATCGCCTAACATTGTTGGATTAGACAGAGGCATGACTTTACTTAGTATTTTCTTTATGGGTAGACCTACAGTTGAATACACGCATTAGGAAAGTAGACCTTTTAATAACCAACTTCACAGACATTAACAAAATTAGGTCCGTGAGTGGCAAAGTCGGACTGAGACTGAAAAACGACCATGGACTTTGAAGCCAACTGGCCCGAGAACTGTCTAGAGTAGACCTTGTTGGCAAATAGAAATTTAGTCTACACACCATCTACTGTAATAAACTATGATGCAGAGACCTCTTGGTCCGAGGCCGAGAGAAGACCAAGTAAAAATGCGTTCGAGTCCAAGAAGAGACCTTAAAAAAGTGGTCTCTGGAGTGGAGTACTACAACAATGCATGTAAATGCCTAAATGCTTTTGCTCCACCTTACATCTCTGAGCTGCTATACTCCTATTCACCCACCTTCATTAATCTGACAATTGCAACAAAAAAATATGTACAGATTGCTCAATTCAGATGACACATCTTGCTGCAGTCACTCAGCATTATTGTTCACGGAAAACAGATGGTGCAACAGAAAGAGATAGTATTTCTTAATTGTCTATCAAAACCAGTAAAACTACTTTCACAATGAGTGTAAAGTTGTAGGCTAATGTTCAAGGCATATAAAATATTTTTAACTGTTATATACATACAGTCTTGTGATTGGTTTGTTCACTCCACGTGAACACTTCTTGCTTCAGAATTTGGTGCTTGTCCCTGCATTGTTTCTTCTTTTGTTCAAATCTGAGCCATACTGACATTTTCCATGGAATGTTACTAGGTTGCGATGTGGGAAATTGGGAGCGGATATACAGATTTATTGACACCTGTTCCTGTGGACACATGCAGGAACGGTTCAGTGATGTGTGTAAAGGGCTCTGTACCTGAACAGTTACTGAAAAACACATTGCATTATCCTTTCGAATCCTTTCTTGTTTCCCTGCAAATAAATGCAACAATGACAAGCCATTCATAAAGTATGCAACATAACAATATACTCATGAGTAAAGTTATGTATAATAAAACCTATATATACATAACCATTCAACAACAAAAACTTGAAACTCTGGAACTAAAACTGAAAGAGGCCCAATGTAATGTTCTCTCCAACACGGTCAGTGTCTTTCATTCCTTTAGGAAACTGGATTGCAAACAAAAAGACAAAGACAAAAATGGGCCCAATAGATCTTATTCACACTGCCATTTTGAATAGCGATAATACCAATGGCGATTATAGGACAGTCTCTGATATTTGATTAATGTTGATTGATCTGATGAAATTCAGGCATTAATGGGTTGCTGAAACTATGGACATGTACAGCAAAACAATACGATACAAACTGGGTCATGGACATAAACTGCTCGACCAGGATTTATCTTCATTTAATAAGTTAATGTCAGCTAATAGTCACAGTAGAGGTAACTACGAAGAGATCGCAAATTTGTTAGATCAACTGCTCTAACAGCTTGTAAATGCACTTAAAAAAAAAACGTTTTAGTTAATTTTAAGGTGTTGCTCTTTGGCCTTTATTTGATGATTTCCTTGTCCAAACTTAAAATGTTGTCAATAGGGGGCGCTACAACTGACAGATGTCAATATCTCAAGAATTTTTTTAGCTAAAAATCTGACATTTGGCACACTAACACATGGCCCAATGTGATTACATGTCCTCAAGTGCCATTTAGCTGTATTGACAAAATGGCCGCCAAACAGCCAATCAAAATTCAGCAGTCAATATTTGCCAGTGGGAATAGTTGATCGTCTTGAAATTTTATATGATTATGTAGTGTGGCACACAAAATGTTCGATTTAAATTTGAAACATGTTGGCCACAAGGGGGCGCTATAATAAGCACATCTGCTGGTTTGCTGATATCTCTGCAATCGCATGGGTCAGAACAAAACTTGTTGTTTCCTCTCCACATTTCTGTTCACTAAATGTAAAACTATTATCTTCAAATCCATGGCAATGTTAGATATTATTGTATCTGAAAAACATTTTACTGTACAAAGTTCATATTGTGTGGTCCATTTGTTACGGCCTGGCTCATGGGCCGTAAACCAAACAAACCAAACACTTAACTAACAAACAGAATGAGGTGTGAATGTTTGTAGGTGTAAGTACTGAATATAGGTGGTAGGTGTTGCATGCTAACCAAACCAAGAAACTAACCAACAACAACATGTGTGGTGTCAGGAGGGTAACATGGGCAGTGTGCTGCACACACCTATATAATTGATATGCCCAGGTGTACTTAATTTGCCTGATTAGGGCCTACCCAGCCAATAAGGACCAGAGGGCTGCTGAAACAAGGTAGGGCCGTCACACATTCCACTGCGTTTAATATTTGTATAATTCCACCTCTTATTTGTCTTGTTGAGGAGACTGAACCGCTTCGACAGAACAGTTGATGCGACCGATGTGGTTCTGCTTGGACCGCAATGATCGCCGCTTGCGGCTATATTTTAATATTTATTCATGTTGGTAATACTGTGTGCATTTTCTTTTGTAGTTTATATCCTAGGCTTAGTGTCCATAGTAGACCATGTATCATTACGAGCAAGGTGCTTACAGATCATAGCCACACAAACTGTCTAAGATAACATTAAATAGGCTATATTAGGGATGCGGGGAAAAGGAACAAGTATAATTGTTCCTATAAAGTCTGCATTAGTCTTGAAGGAGAAGCTTTGGCTAAATCATATAGAAAATATGCACAATAACTGGTTTGTGAACAAGACGTTGTATGTTAAGCTATGCACTAGCCTAATCTACAAACAAATGCTGCGTACGTTGTTGTGTTTTGTTATAAATGCCATAGCTAACAGGAAGTCTGTACAAAACTACTGCAACACCCATAATAGAAGTGACTATCTGGAGCCAGAATCCCTTCACCAGTCCAAACAACTTTGTGAATGATTGGCCTCCAGAGAATCCGAGTTTGAGTCAATGTAGTTCACGCATGACAGCTGACCAGACCGTATTGTAACCTATAGTTGAACTGAAATTAAATGACAGTGAGCGTAGATTAATTATTTTGTGTAGACCAACAAAACAAATGCTTGCATTTTAAATATTTGTATATCTTAACAATGTGCTTTGATTAGATTAGAACTAAATAGTTCACCTCAACCACATTCAAACAGAAACCAAAGGTCCACTTCGAAGAGTGCAGTCAATGGCTGCTGTCGGCCTTAATACGAAATAACATTTTACACAATATGGTGTATGCGTTTACATTTTTAAACCTTCATTGTAATTACTGTGTGGGAGACAGATATACAAGAAGGATGACAGGTAGGATCTAATGCATACTGGTAAGGAGACAATTGTTTAAAATGTAAGCAGATCTCGGTAAATCCCATAGGAGCTTATGTTACGATAAAGGCAAAGTAGAAAATACATAAATCACATTCAATGTACAATTTCTTGCAAATAAGAAGGCAAAAAAACACACTGTAGCCTACTTATGTTTGCCAGTACCATTAGCCTTATCATCCACTAATTAATTAATACAAACACATTAGACTGTAAACCATTAATAAAATCAATATTTCGCTGTCAACGTCACATTTAGCTGCTAGCACGCTAGTTCCCCCTGACAAGCAAATAACATTAATATCTTATTTTGGGAATGGGCACATCAATGCTCACAAGCTACTCTTTTGGAATTATATTACAAAACATGGGCTGTATCACTTTACAATCCGTAGACTACATACTGCACACTCTGTTCTCATGTAAAAGTTTTCCATAGTCACGTGACAGGGTAGGTACATTTAGCTGGCCTGTGTCACATGACTATGGATAACCTGTGTGACAATATCAAGCACGCTTTACACACAGTCACATGTAACTCTGCAAATAAGGAAACATTGTGTGGTGTGGTGATGTTGCTGTAGGCACAAGGTTGAAAATCTTAATGAAATATCACATTAATTAAACTAAGTAAACACAATGCCAAAATATACGGTAGTATTTCTGTTTGGTTTTCCTGAAAGTAGCATGTTTTGAACTTTATATTAAATTATATGATCATGTCTTACTCTAGCACGCTAGCTGAGAGCTTAATGTTAGCTGAGTTGAGAATTGTACAGTAGCCTACTAGTACCGTAGTATGTTTTAGCAAAAACACTAATTACCTGCTTAAGGTTGTCTGAGGTTAATTGCTGCTAATTATTTATTTTATTAATGGTTTACAGTATAATAATGTGTTTCTATTGATTACTGTTGGAATCTGGGTGGTTTTCCTAACACCAGTTCCTGCGTGTTCTTTTATGGAGTTTAAGTAGGAGGAATTGTACAGTAGTAGTAGTACTGTTTTTCTTCTCTCTTCTTTTTCTAAACTGTGTTAAATACAGGCATACATTATTATCCATTTACATTTCTTTGAAGTAAGTAACATTTATTTATATTTGACTATACCATGTTTCCGTTGTCTCGGTGTCCCCCAAACGTCAGTTTCCAGAGCTGAAGAAACAAATGAGCATCCTGCCATACACTATTTCATAAGTCTCACAGAGACATGTGTGCGGGTTACCTCGACTTGTAGAATGCCTGCTGTTCTTTGGTCAACTGGACATGGGCTGCTGTGAAGCCTTCATCTGACCAGAAGAGATTACTTAGAGAAAGAATTTGGTTTATAATTTCTGTAAGGAATTGCTCTAAGTGTCCCAGACACCTGGTGTGTGTCTGTAGTAAAAGGTTCAATGCAATTTGAGATTTATAAGTTTTTTATTTTATCTTTACTTTAAGCCTGATCTACCAATACCATGTTAACCTTAAGACCTCGGACCCTTGGTAGTTGGATTCAGGCTCAACCAATAGTTTGGCTGTACGTGGTCGAGGACAGCCAATCTCATTGGTCCGTGCGTCTCTCCCAGTCTGGCTGCCTAGAACCTAGAGGCTTATATAGTACATAGGCGTGGTGTGGGTGAATTCTTGACATTGTCTTCTGCTGATGTGGTGTCTGGCGCACCGGTTGGGCCAGTCTACTCCTTTGTGCTATGGCATCATTGTGGAATGGCATGTTACAGCTCTAGACACACAGACGACTGCAGCATGGCATACATCACTCACGTACATAGCATACTTCATAACATAGCATCCAATATTTCATCCTGACTCTTACTTGCTTCGCTCCCCCCCATCCTGTAGCTTTCTTATCATTTTTACTATGAGGTCAAACACATGCTGTGTTTTCTCTCTCTGTAACTTTCCATTCTGTCCCAACCTTGTTTTCCAGTCTGTTCACTTTCAACCAATAAGTAGCACACACTTAAGCCCTTAGAATATGTAATATATATCTAAAATAGAATATCTAAAATGTTAAGCACAATTTTCTACAGTGTTCTACAGAGAACTACCATTAATTTATACAGCTTTCGACAACTAAATCCATTTTGTCGCTGTAGGGCAGATACCTCGAATCTCCTTTTTTTTGTCATTTTAATTTTTTTACATCAATCAATCAATCTTTATTTATATAGCACTTTTCATACAAATTCATGTAACACAAAGTGCTTCACACTACATCA
>JAODLL010000882.1:0-13628 GCA_026546735.1 Forbesichthys agassizii | reverse complement strand
ATAAGAGCCCCACCCTGAACACATTGATATGTCAACATTCACTCAAAGTCATAGCGCCACCTACTGGCAACAGAAAATCATTGTTGTAACTTTTCCATAAATGCTCAAATCTGTACCAAATTTTTATCAGTTCATAAGAGCCCCACCCTGAACACATCGATATGTCAACATTCACTCAGTCATAGCGCCACCTACTGGCAACAGAAATATACACGTTTAATGCTTTCATTCCCAGCTCCTAGCAGGTTGCCCACATTTTCTACAGAATCATTTTACGCAACACGCATAATGATTCATATCCGATCCATGCCACGCCCTGACGTGTGTCACGGCGTGAGGGCCCATCCAGTGTTGCTCGCAACCCTAGTCTCTTTTTGTGTTCTCATTCAAAATATTGCAGTTAGACAGATTGCGTCTTATATATTGTAGTCGTGCAATAAATAAATGGGCCAGACTACAGTAAGCCATGGTTAAACATACACATGGATTTAGTAGACCTGTGTTGTTCCAACACTGCAGTTCATTATAGAACCAGTAGGAGGTGCTACATTGTTACTATAACACACCGGAACTTCAAGCAAGAAAAACCCAAAATTAGTGGTTTGCCTGGTTTGCCTGGTTTATGTAAAATAGTCTTCATCGGTATACTCTATTGATACACTATTCATTTCTGTGAGTTTTAGTTAGCTTTGCATTAAAATCCAGCCTATTGTAATGTATCCTGAAATTAAATGTATTCATATTATTATTTGTATTATTATATAATTTACCATATAAATGCAGTCCATTTACCATTATATCAGCCAGACAAAATGTATAAATTATAGAAGGCAAACCAAATACATTATTTTACATTTGCTTTATCATCAAATATCAGATACATTACAAAATGCAAAACGGTGTCACAATAGCGGAACATAAATTGTCAGTGTGTTTCAGGATCATAATTTACAATGATTATTTTGCAAATAGATTTTTATTACTGCACTGAATTCTTGGAAAAGACTGTCACATTAATACAATCTTAAGCAATTACTAGCACAAAACATTATACTCTTTGTCTATAGCCTACTGAATAAAGACATTGCAGACATGTTACATAAACATTCATTACCTAGGCTTAAATATTATGGGAGCCTTAACCTCCTTTAGCAGCAATTATCTCAACCAACGATTTCCTGTGAATGTTCAATTCTGCACTATTAGGCTACAATCTTCATGATTATTGATTAACCATTGATAAAGCACTACTTGTACATTTTCTGTTTTTATAGCCCTTGACATGCCACGACACAAACAAATCTCAAGCCACAACCCAAAACTCAGCATAGCTGTACCTGGAAATGGATATCAAGAGCCACGGATTAGGCTGATACAGCCGTTTGAGTTTGAGGTTTCTTCTAGTTTTAAAGGAATAAGTGAGCCAGGGTCAGGATTTCTGGCAGGGCTTATATTACAGGCAATTAAAAATAGCACCCAGTTTCCCTGGGTGAGGAAGAATGGCAGTAGGGACCCTAAACATAGACGGAATAATTAGCTAAATATCAAATAAACATAAATAACTGTCTGTGGATATTGAGTGAATTAGTTGTATATCATCGAATATGTTTACATTTATTTATGAATGTATGTGAAAGTGATAGTTTAAGCTCAGCAGTGACTCTGAGGCCAGTTAGTCTTAGAGTTTAACTTCATGCCTTAGTTTTCACACTCTTACTGTATCAACAAGCAAGGCTAGTCTCAATAGTCACAGTCAACCAATCAGCTGTTTCAGCCTATGTCAGGCTACTACAAATGATATATAAACTAATGACAGATGGAAGTGACGTTTCATAACCAAAAACACAGATCAGAATTAGTTCAATTTCTACATCTAAGCATGTAAATACAAAATGTTTATGAGTTGGTGAAAACAAAAACGATTATGTTTCATATTAGTAAATAAATATACTGTATACAGTATATTCCAAATTATTTATACGGAGGTCTAAAGAAAAGTACTTAGCTTAAGTCAGTTTCTCTGATAAACTCATCGTCATAATCATCATCTTATCAGACAAAGCCTTAACTTAGCATGTTGAAAACATAATTATACATCGTGATAATGTAATTTGATTGCACACTCTTCAATAGAGCAAAAGTATTATACAAATCTACTTATATTTGCACTGGAGATAGCCGTTTCTGTTTGTAATTTAGACAAATTTGGGAAAATGTGAAATGCACATGGCTGTGCCAGGGTTTTGCTCTTACTGTAAAATAATATTAATTAACATGACAAACTTAATGAAAAAAATATTAAATACTGTGTGTGTGCAACATTCGAATTGCAGTTGTCTGTTATGCTTTGAAATGCTAAACAAAAATAAATGTTCACATTATTGAAAATCACCGCTGGGCAATACATTGGTACTTATACTATTATGTGTAACCCAGAGAATATTATGAATTGCTCAGCTACACATGATGTTATAAGAAAAGCATGACTTGCACATGCAGATGTTTCTTATAGGTTTGATAACAACACTGTAGATTCCGTATCTCTATAGTAGCCATTGCATTTAATGAAACTATGGTCAGCCAAGCTCACTCATCTATACAGAGTTTCTACCCTCCTTCTTGCATGGGCTGTTGCGGACCCCTCTGCCAGAACGTAGCCAGGAATGGCGGACACTTTAGGATGTGATCCACAGGGAGTTTGTGCTGGTCTGTGACCTGCACGCAGAAAGATGTGCCCACCTGCTGTACGTTGAAGTGGTGCGTGACTTCATAGGCCAGTCCACAGTTCTCATGGAGCGTGGTCGGTTCATTGTGTGTGTTTAGCACGCCCGCAGTCGGGAGTGTTGATCTCACGTTCAGCCTCCATGGCCCTGCCTCGGCTGTCTTAACCGGCAGCACCACAAAAGCTGTCTGAAGGCTTTCTCCAGCAAGGCACTTTATATCCATAGGCCAACAGTATTCTTCAAAGACCTCTGTGGATAGATGTTCATAATGCACATTAGTAGTATAGTATAGTATGTGGAACACACTGTAACACAGGACCTGGACATGTTTGCCACACTATGCTGTATAAACTCAAATAAATACATGAACAAAATCAAAGTCTAAATTTAAGAGGGCATTAGTTTCAGACAATAAAAAAAGTGTTATTCACAATCATAATTTCTGCACCTGCATACATTGTTAAAACTAAGTTGGTGTTTTTCTTACCCTCCCTAGAGTCTTTGAGGCGGATGTTCCGTTTATCCAAAAGTTGTAGTTTTCTGGTGAAGGTCAGGGCTGTGCATTCCATCAAGCAGTCACTCGGTTGGGTCACGGTGTCTGGCATCTCTTGTAACAGACGTTCCTTCTCTTTACACTTAATTGCCCCCATAGCCATGAGTAGAGGTGTTGGTATGCCACAGATCAACCACACAATGATAAATACTGTGTCCATGGTGTCTCGGAGAAATACAAATTGTCCTCGATTTCTTCTTTTATGTTTTTCCTGTTTTTTTACTCTTCAGCTGAAGACTGTTGTTCTGCCTACAACAGCGGTCGGGGCTAGAAGTGAATGCATCAAGAGCAAGCGAAAAGGTTGGAGATCTTTTCAGAAGTGCGCAACAGGCTCTGCTCAGTGCTTGCTGCACTGAGCAGAGCCTGGATTTCACGAGCACTGTGCCAACATTTCTTTCTCTGCTCATTTCCCCTCTTAAAAGCTCAAGTGCACCCGTGGGCTAAACGTGACACATTTGGGGTATTTACTCGGCAGAGTTTTGATACTTCAAAGTATTCATTAAGTAAAGGCTGCAGTAAACATTATCGACACATTTAAAAGTTAAATCAAGCCATCTTTTCTTTTTAATAGTCTTTATTCAAATAATATAAGTGTGGAATCACAGAAATAGTACAAATGATCAAAATAAAACAGTAATGTCATAGCCAGTGTATAGGCTATAGAATTCTACATGTGTTATTAAACTGGTAGTATAGTAGTAGTATTTACTATCACTATTATTATTGTAAATATCACTGTGGAAAATATGTGTAAAAATGTGAGCTGTGAGGTAAATTGGTTGAAGAAGCTTAAGCCACTGAATATATTGGTCCATAGATTATGTATGTATTAAACAAAGTCCACACACAGACATGTGTTTTGAAAGAGCAGTGTGGTTTAGCATTATATTTACAATGGCTGACTCACAAGAGAGACACAGACAAAATGCCAGGAATATAAAAGAACATGCATGGTAATAAAACAAGAACTGCCCTACAATTAACTGTGTTTTCAGTTAATTGTTAGTTCTACTTTCGTTAATTCTATGTTTAGACAATATAAACAAGCCATTTTAGTTGGTACATGACATAACACATAACACTAAAGCAGAAACAGCCACTAGTCATACATTTGATAATAGTTACCCTCTGTGTGTTAATAACCTGTTAATGACTCATCTATAACTTTGATCCTAAAATTAGATAATGACCTTTTAGCGATAAAAACCCAAACGCCTGGGAGAAAACAAATATTTTCTTAATTATTAGGCAATGCTTAAAATAATTTAACTGTAAATTCAACTTAAAATTTAACTTAACAACTATGGTTTGATTTCTAATGTTAAACTTGAATTTTTTTTTTAACGGAAATTGGATGGAAAAGTTTGGGCAGCCACAGATATTCACATTTTTAAAAAGAACACTTAACAGCGGGTAGCCCATGTGGTTAGCTCTTTGCACACAAGATTTATAATGACACCCTGGAGGCATTTATCACAATTTGTCTGTTCTCCTTCACAAAGCTACAGTAATCTCAGTTCCTGGAAACAGATATATTTGGATTGGCCAGGTGTGCTGAATGCTTCTTAATTCGCCGCAGTGGTCAGTGGAGTGGGAAGGGCATTTTGTACATGTGTAGTGAGATAGATTACTAAACATATATCATAGGCTTGCAAAAGAATAGCATTTCAGTGAGATATGCATGTTGATAATCTCTTTCTATTGGGTTTATTTTATACTATACATGAGGTTATAACATCATTAAATATCTAAAGGAAAATACGCAGTTAAGTTCAGTTGCATGGTATTCTACTGTGGAAGACGTGTGTATAGCATGCACGCATACAATAGCAGGACATTACTGGAGCCTTCTTCTGCTGCTGGTTTACGGTTGTTATGGGCCACAGCCACATGACCGGGTCATCGCTACAGATGAAATAACCAGGGTGCTGAGTTCATCCATGTACAGAATGGGCACCATTTCTTTGGCGGTGAGCAGACAGCATGGCCCCTGAACAGCAATAGAACAGAGTGGAAAAAATGATTGAATAACAGTTTGTGGGGACGAGGGATGTAACGTGAAACAACAATGTTAAATATTTACAGCTCTATTTGTTGTTTTAGTTTGTTTCTGGGGCAGTCTGGATTGAACATAATTGAATACCTTGTGATTTTATGTTGTAATTAGGCTGAAGCATGTGGGCTTGTTGACAGTCTATGCAAAGCTTTGTTACAAAATCTGAGGTTTTGGCTCCTCACTAAAATATTGTGAGGAAATGTCATGGAAATAAATTACAGGCCTCTCTTTTTTATTATTCAGATCAGCGGTTGCCAAAGTGTTGGTCGTGAGACACACAGTGGGTGTCGCAAGTTGATTTCAATAAAATAAATGATCAAATAACATTTAAAAACTATTAGAAATATAACTTTACCATAATTCTTACTACAGTTTATACATTCATTTGATTGACTTTATTCCACTACTAACCTATATAATTACAAAAAATTATGCAACTCTGGGGATGGGATACGGGGGTTCTTGAGTCTTTCACTGTTATTTTGGCTATAAAATCTAATGTCAAGCTACCTGTTCTGTGTACCCCTGTACAACGGGGATGTGAGACAGCCTGTGGGTGATGTCCGTGTTCCCAGGAGGGCTGCGGGCCACACACTGGACAAATGTGAAGCTCTCAGGGTAGATCACCCAGTTGTCCCAGCCCAGATCTGCCAAAGGACATCACGTGTTACCATGGCAATGGCAATGACAGGTGTGAACACACACACACACACACACACACAGTTGTGTACCTGTCAGGGAAATGTGAGAGGTCATCTGACAACACTTCAAGCCTGCAGAGTTGCCAGTTCCAGGTGTCACATCTTTAGGAGCTGTTGATATTGGACAAAAACATTCAGCTGTTTTCAGTTGATTTAGTCAAAACACATCCAGTACAGTATATACAAATACTAGTGCGTGCGTGCGTGCCTTTCAGTGAGCTTGGTTTCCTAGCTGGCCTCCTACCTCGGTTCTCCATGGCTGTGTGAGCGATGGTGCTGAAGCTGGTCTTCCACTGTTCCCTGATAGCGGTCAGACCACCAACAGGCAGCCGAGGTTCAGCCTGCAGGTTGAGGGCTGAGAGCAGAGCCGTTCTGATGGATTGCAGACACTCCCCATGGCAGCTGGTCATGTATTTAAAACACACGCAATTATTTGTCATTTTAGAAATATTGGATCCTTTTCTGCAGAACTGAAACAATACATTAATGTTATTATTATAAACATTCTGTCTAGCATTACATATAAGGAAACGTGAAAATTCACAAAAGATATTTATTTATTTGTTGTATATAAAACAACAGACGTGAAAATGCCCTTCATAATGTTGCTGCAAAAGAAGCATAATACAGAAAGAAAGAAATATTCCAATGTAACATTTTACTTTTCCCTAAATGAATCCCTGCTTAATGCTCCCACGTCACATATGCATTGTGTCTGTCGCATGTAAAATGTTATATTGGTTCCAAACCAGGATCGCATAACCACAACGCTAGTATACAAGATAATAATCAGTAATCAATAATGATCAATAATCTAGTAAAAGTGTTAGGAACACCTGGACCACTCGACACACAACCTTCCCAGGCCAGCTGGTTGTTCCCGTCTAGGGTGATTACACAGTAAAGGTCTGAGGGGAACAATGTGTTACAGCCATGGCAATAACATATCAATGTGAGCCCACATCACAGACCGTGTCCAGACAGAACGTGCCCACAGCACACAGCAACCGTGATCTGACGCTATATACAGCATCATGATGTGATATTAGATATCACAAAGCTAGTAGAGAATTCATACCATGAACATTTTGAAGTAGTTTTCATTGCATGTGTTTGCCCCAAATCTCACATTTTCTTTTGAGCAAATTAAATTCAAAATACACGATGGCCATAGCCCTCACGTTGTACGAACTATTACACAAAATGTCTCACAATCATTTTCACGCTGTTCCATAGCCTTCCCACTAACCTGTTTTGTCTGCTGCCGCATTCCGCCGCCGCCGGGAGCTCTTCCTGGGACGGATGCAGGACAAAGGCCACGACCACGGAGGAGCCCAAGAGGACCACCAGGGCAAAGAACGCGGCGGACATGGTGGGATCAGACGTGTGGCGATGCGAAGGCTGAGTTTGGTTCTGGTGGTCTAACTGAAAAAGCGGGGAGGTGCGACTAGACAAGGGTGGTCTATTGTTTGTCTGGGCCTGGGAACCTGCTGTTTTATCTCCCATTCACTCCAGCTTGGCCTTGAGATACTTAACATTGTTGTCTTGTCCCGTGGCATGGTGTGAAATGGTAAAAGAGGCAGAGAGGCACACAGAACTGAAGACTATGGGGACAGAACATGACAGAATATGATGGGGCCACGCTCCAGAACAGCGCACTGCACATGTGAGATTAATTCATTAGCTACTAAATCAGGAATGCTTTGAAAGCCAATGCAAACAAACAAACAAACAAACGTGTGTGTGTGTGTGCATGCGCGTGCGTGCGTGCGCGTCAAAGGAAGCAGTTCCCATACCTTGAGATTTCCACCGGAAAAGCCACATGAACAAGAACTTGTCACGTGTGCGCGCACGTGTATGTGTGCGATTGTTCGTACACACACACACACAAGCACTGTAGACTAATGAATAATAATAATAAAAGGTATTGTCAAAATCGTTAAACCTCTAATGGCTGAGGCCTGTGCTAACTAGACTGGTCTACAGTACATTTGGAGAATGTCCTTACGCTAACAGGAGCTAGCACTGGCCGGTGATCAAGACATGACATTGTGCATTGTTGGTCCTGCTTGTGAACTGTCTAATAAATACTGCAGCCATGTGTTAGAAAGTAAAATGTCTGTGCGTCACAAGTGTCAGGCTAGTGTCTTTTATGATTTTTTTTTATGCATAAACATCCTTAGTCAACCAATATTATTAGTAGAACACCTTAACAAAAACACAAGAACATACAGTCTTTTCAGTTAGTTTGAGCCTTATGGCTACTCACACCCATTATACAACTCCCAGCTCTTGGCCTGACATAAAAGACCCCAAACTTACTGATAATACAGTTTTATCACTCTTCACTTTTCATTCAAGGACAGGACAGTTGCAAGGAAAGCCAGAATGCCAAATAGATAGAACTGCAGGTGATGGTAACAGAATGCACAAAGCGAATATTTTGGCAGATTAGATGGTGCTGTAAGCCAGAAAGCAACAAATACATCCATGGAATGATATCTTCAAGTCCTGAAATGCCTTCGCTTCACAGAGGCCTAAACTTGTTGACCAGAAATTATTATGAATAAATCCTGTTTGGTAATCTGCTCCAACAGATGTCAAGTAAATATGTATCTTGATACAAGATGAAACAAGCCTGGCATTACTTTCTTTCACACAATCCAGATAATGTAGGCACATGCATATTCTGCAGCCTCTTAAAAAAAATGTAATTATTCTAAAGTAGTATATTTCTAAATGATGGGCGATACTTACAATAAATGTTATCTAAATGCAATATTGCTTAATGTTGACATACACAGCGTGCATGTGTACACCCATGCACACGTGCGCTCGTGCACACACGCACACGCACACACACACAAAGACACAAGGGGTCAATGTAGGATGCTCAACGTGGCTTTCAACTGAATCAAATTGAGTCCTTGAATTCCCGCCATCTCCCACCAGTATCCAGTGGATGTGAGATAGGGAGTCACAGCATGGACAGGTGCTCCTGTCTACGATGGCTACCACAAAGACCCTTTATGCTCATATGAAGGTCTGTGGAGGGTAAATGGCTCAGCGAGCAACAACAGCTATGCAGGACATTCTTATCTATTTACATGCTAAAAATACCTCTTGGGATGGAAAATGTTGATGTCTAACATCTGCAAACAATCTCATATTTATTGATGCAAGTAGCAAAACTAATACAGTATAAATACCCATTTGGAGGAAAATATGCCTATTTTATTATTGGGTTATTGAGGTTATGTATGCGGGCACAACCAGTCACAGGTGCTTAGCTGGAGAGTTCATGCTCAGAACCACCACCTGCTGTTGTTTAGTATTGCCATAGGTGGTCGTGCTTTGAGCCTCAACTGCTCTTAATCATTAGAAGGAGCCATTGGCTTGTTTCTGATTCAATTCAGATGTTTTTATGTTTATGAATCCCACCACACTAACTTTCATAATGCATAGTTTAAAAGTGCACCATTCAATTTGTACATTCCCTTGTGACTGACACTAGTGTTAAGAAAACGCTTTGGCTATGTGAATAGAACACTTGCGATTTGTAACGAGCCGCACCCGAGATGGACCTGCTCTGGAGTACAGGAGGGCCAAATGCAGCTGAAGACATTGTTATTTAAACAGGCTTTTAATTAGACGAGGGTTGTTATGGCTGATTGATGCTTTTTTCTTCTTCTTACTATATTTTTATGTCTTATTTTATGCATTTCATTTTATTATGAAGCATACTGTGATTTATATCTGTGAAAGGTTCTATATAAATGCATTTTACTTACTTTCAAAAGTGCACTAAGAGACTGGCACTCCTCTCTACGTCTCCCTATAGTCGAGTGAGACAACCCCCAGATACTGTTCTAGGGTTAGTGGACAGCCGGGGAAAATATTGATTGCCACTCAAATATTTATGCACCAATTTGTGCCTTTTCTGCGTCAATGTGAGGCGTAAATGTGTTTATGTAAAGGAAAACACAATACAAAATATAATGGACTATTAATGCAGTAAAGTGCATTTTTGTATCGCTTTCAGATTTAATATCCTGTAGTTCAACTTTTCTCATTGAATATTATTTCTGCTCTGTCAACACACACACACACACACACACTGTAGGCATGATTTCATCTGTCACCTTTTAGTTCTTTTCTTGGCGCATGTACAATGTCATTGATAATAATTTATTGTTATATAAACCACTAATACAGCTCACAGGCCGACTGTATGAAAAGTATATAAACTCTTTATAAAAGTAGTGGTAGTGGTTCTGGGTGTGTTGTTTACTGTTTATTGTACTTAAAGGCTTACGATACTAATAAAGTTTCTTTGCAAAATGGGGGTGAAATTGGTTATATTGGTTATTGGTGTTGGGAAAGTTACTCAGGAATTGTAATACGTTACTATTTACTTATTACTCCTTTAAAAAGTAATAATATTACTTTAATTATTACTGGGTATTAAAAGTAATTAGTTACGTTACTCGTTATATTACTACATTACTTTTACAATCACTACCCTGTCTTGTTCATGTCTAGCTCATGTTAGAATGTAATCCTGTTTATTGGAACAATGATGAACCTTAGTGTCAACAATCAGCCAAAGTGAAAACATTGCAGCCTCTCAAACCAGATGATTGGACAGGTTGGTTCACTTAGCCTACCCTAAATTGGCTAGGCCCTGCAAAATAATAAAGACATGTCTTCATAAAATGGAAGTCTAGGGGGGAATCTCATTCTTTTAACGCAGTAATGCAGCATTACTTGGAGTAGTAATTGTAATATGATTAGTGTTTTGGAAATAGTAATTTGTTACACTACTAGTTACTGAAAAAAGTAACTATTAAAGTAAACTATTATAGTAACTAGTTACTACCCAACACACTCAAGGAGTTCGGTTTACCTAATTTTAAAAGTGCCCCCTAAAATGTGTCATGCTGTTAATTAAATAATAGGATTGACCTATGACGAGTTGAAAAAGCCCTTGCTGATGTACAGTTGGTACACTTGTAGGTTACATCATGAAATAGAAATGTAGATTTAAATACTTCCTTGTGTCGTTTTTATTTTGTTGTGCTTTTCTAAATGTTTCCGGCTCATATTTGGGGGTGAAGTTAGACTTTAACACAATATGTTGTGATTTTATTAAGATAAAAAATAAATAATCCAATAGTAGTATACTGGTAATAGTATAATTATATATCATTATGCAGTGCGTTGTTTGAATTGAGGGCAACACAGTACCCTAGTTTCCTAACAGTTGCCCTTTATCACAGCCTATATCTGTAGGGTCATAATGAGTTTTAATCCTAATCCTAATCCGCTTGTTGTTGTGATTAAGCGGTCACGGGGCTTGTCCAAGACACTTGGCTATGCTATTCACAAACTTGGGTCAGCGGGGGTTTGTAATGACTGAGAATCTGTTGTTACACACAGAGCATAATATCCAGGATGTTGTATGGCTCAGAGTAAAAACCTAAAGTGCCCTGTTATTCTTGGGAAAATGGATACATCTGAACTTCTTATTCCTTCCGTTCTCGTAGCCCACTCTCCCACCATGTGATTTGATATTTTGTTAGATTTTATGTAAAACAATACAATGTCAAGCTTTCTCATAGCGTGCTAAACGTTGAGCGGAGGGATGACCATACATGTAATGTGAACAGGTAAGGAATTTTTACTGATTTATATTAATAGAGGTATGTTTATAATTTATTTTATGATTTTTAATTGGAGACATGGATGTGTCTGTTTGACAGTTAAAAACAAAAGGATCATGGGATGTGGGATAGCCAAATCTGAAATGCATCTGAAGAAATCTGAAAGAGGTACAGATATACACTGTAGCATTAGGAATAGGCTTAATACAATCATACCACATCCATTCTGTATTACGTCCCTTCGTTTATTAGCACTAAATCTAAAGTAAACATTTTAAGTTAAAAAACTATCTTTGCTCTCGTGATACGCAATCTTTGAAGCTGCCATTGGTGAGTGTGCTCCAGTCCGAAGCTCCACTAATCTTTGTTGTAGACAAGATAGCTTAATGCTAGCTCATGTTGACCTGCTACTGGTAAGGTTCTCTGTCTGTCTGTCTGTCTGTCTGTCTGTCTTTCCTCCCAACATCTTTTCCTCCCATAGCTATGAGTGCAGCTCTACTGATCCAGCGCTGGTACCGCCAGTACGTGGCGCGGCTGGAGATGAGACGCAGATGCACATGGACTATCTTCCAGTCCATTGAGTATGCAGGAGAACAGGACCAGATCAAGGTGTGTGTGTGTGTTTATAAATAATCTCCTCAGTCATTAGATACTTTCTGAGAATATGAGGTCAACATTTTGAAATAATTGTGTTTTTTTTAGGTACACCCAATGATTATATACCGGCCTTACAGTACATCTGCCCCTATCCACAGTTTGTATTTCGAAACACAACCGTCCACAAGTATGGGTAGCTAGAGGAAGAGTTGTATATAAGGGTGTGATAGCGGAGGGCCAATCGGTCAGCATTCAGCTGTGAGAGGGGCATATTTCAAACCTAGAGAGCAAAAAGGGCAATTCTGGATCAAGGAGTGTACAATATATGGGTTAAAAAGTGAGCCATGCTGTTTCAACGCCTGTCATAGTCTCATAGTGAATCATGTTGCTTAAAGTAACTGTCCTTTTGTGAACAATACAGACTTCCATATGTTCAATGTGTAACATGTACAAACTTATTTTCTCTTTCAATATAGCTCTACAATTTCTTTGGCTACCTTATGGACCACTTCACTTCAGCAAGCAGCGAGAGTACGATAAATAACCTATTTTTATTTCACTATAGTTACTTTTGTATGTTCGGTTACAGTGTCATAATATTAGTCGGCTTCCAGTGAGAAACAAGAGGCTTCACTATTGGCAATCTTTCTTGCTCCCTCTCTCTAGGAAATCTCATCTCGCATATCTTCCGTGAGAATGACATCTGCTGGGACATTGAATGGGAAAGGTACTTTTGCTACAAGAATATTGAGGTACCTGATGTCTACAACGGCCCCAGTCTGACCTTTCCCATGACTGCTAGTGGGGCATCACAGCTGGTGGAGGCCTTTAAGAACCAACAAGTAGGTACAAAGTCACCAAACACATCTAGATCAAAGATTTTAGACTTATTCAAAGATCACCATCTTTGTATAAATGTATCTATTCGTTGTAATGCAAAAATGATTTTTGTCACTTAAGTGGGCGTGTCACCAAGGACATTTTGGTGTGGAGGCTGATGTAGGCTGCGCCCAGACAGCTAAATCTACCATGCATGGCCTGAAACAGAGTCAATTAATCTCAACACAGTTTACTGCAGAAATACAGTTGTGGCCTCAGATTGATTGTAGGGAATTATTGTTAGATACTCAAAATATTCATTATCGCCCCCAGAGAGAAATAATAGGCAATGTTATGGTGAAATCCGTGTACTGCTCCATTGACTTGCATGAAACGCTGGGTCTTTCTGATCTGCATAAAGCAGGGGTAGGGAATCCTGGTCCTGGAGAGCCGCAGCCCTGCATGTTTTAGATGTCTCCCTGCTCCAACACACTTGATTCTAATGAACAAAGTTAG
>JAODLL010000881.1:2489-12489 GCA_026546735.1 Forbesichthys agassizii | reverse complement strand
TACCCCCCCCCTCTCTCTCTCTCTCTCTCTCTCTCTCTCTTCCATCATTGTTGTGAAGATAGCACAAACAGCGAGACTGTCTGTGTTATAGGCTAATTCATATTCTTCCTGCATTGCTGTTTAACCTTGGTCTTTGCGCCCTGCCTCATAGTCTACTTCAATGGGGTGCGTCTGCACGTGGAGTCTCTGCAGTCCTCTGTGTCGGCCACCAGAGGGAGCAGTGTGATCCTTCCCTGCCACTACTGGTATGAGCCCGAGCTCAACACCCCGCGCAGGACCCGTGTCAAATGGTCCTGGCTGCCCGCAAACGGCCTGAACGGCCTGGCCTCCACCGCTGCAGTCGGCAGGGAAACCGAGGTAATGGTTGCCATGGGCGACCGTCACCGCAGCTACGGCAGCTTCCAAGGCCGAGTTCGCCTGCGCCGCTCGGCGCCCGGCGACATGTCGCTGGTGATCGAGCAGCTGCACTTAAACGACACCGGACGCTATCGGTGCGAGGTCATCGACGGTCTGGAGGACGAGAGTGCAACGGTGGAGCTGGAGTTACGAGGTAACGCTGTATGAACGATGAAAGAGTCAGTCTAAATAATAATAAAAACATTTAAAAATAAAAAAAATTATTTTTATTTGTATTATTATTATTATTATTATTATTATTATTATTATTATTATTATTATTATTTTTATTATTATTATTATTATTATTATTATTAATATTATTATTATTGTTGTATTTATCATATAAATACTACTACTACTATTACTACTACTACTACTACTACTAATAATAATAGTATTAGTAGTAGTAGTAGTAGTAAGGATACCTTTCAGTGCACACAAGAACATCTTACATTTAACACATCAATTGCTATACAAAACATCAGAAACAAAAGTGGAGAACCTATTTAAACACAGACTGATACAATTGCATAGCTTGGTGTGGAAGGAAGAGCCGGGGTGTTGGAAGGGGATAAGACTACGGGGTTGAGAGGTCAGGGCTAAAGGATGCATGCATCCTGGAAAAGGTGTGTCCATAGTTCCCATAGACTAGAGTAGTGTGTTATATATCACATTTGCTTTTGAGATGAGATTGGTAATTATTCTGCCAAGGTTATTCCATGTGGGACCTGGGTCTCCATAAACATAATCAGTGCCAATCAGTTTCTACAGACATATAACTAGGCCTGGTTCAGATTGCCAAGCCAAGCCAAACCAAGTCAAGCCAAGTCAAGTCAAGCCAAGTCAAGTAAAAAATCAGGCAAACAGGCAAATCAGCAGGCAATGGCTCAAAAATATGAATACATGTCTATACAAAACGGCCCTAAAATATTTCCAAGTTAGTATTTCTGAAAATCAGCACTTCCCTCCCCAAACAGGAGTGGTGTTCCCATACTTCACCCAGAGAGGGCGCTACCATTTCAACTTCCCGGGGGCACAGAGGGCGTGTGAAGAGCAGGGCGCCCAGCTGGCCACGTTCGAGCAGCTGTTCGGCGCCTGGGAGGACGGGCTGGACTGGTGTAACGCCGGCTGGTTGGCCGACGGCACGGTGCAGTACCCAATCACGCTGCCGCGCCACGGCTGCGGGGGGCCGGACCTGGCTCCCGGATTGCGTAGCTACGGGCAACGCCATCGTCTGCTTCACCATTACGATGCTTTCTGCTTCTCTGCCTCCATCAAGGGTCAGTCTGCGCACGCACGCATACACAGTATGCTCTGCGTGTGTGCACGTGCGTGTGTGCATGTGTGATTTTGTCCAATCAGGTTCCTCCCCGAATTCCCATTTAGGTGAAGCAGGCTTTTGTTAAATGTAGTTCCTATTTAAATGAAATTCTCCACATGTACTAGATGTTTCAACACTAGATGTTTCATTATTTTTTTATCAATCAATGTACAGTCAGCTATTGTAAGCTAATTGTAGGCTTATTAACTTTTTGTAAAATCTACCAAGTATCTCTTCGCATTCCACTTGTTAACAATATAGTTAGAAACAATAATCTGGTACTTCTACACAGCCCTGGCTCCGTAAATCGAACACAAACAATGTGATGCATACCCACACTCAACAACAATGCGATAGGCTTCGCAATGCATATCGATGTGTGGGGCGGAGCTTCTGAAGCTTCTGAAGCGTTCTGGAGAATGACTAAGCCTGCCTTTAATGGACATTGAAAGTAGTATTTTAATTTAATGAATGTTGTGTCCGTCTTCTCAGGAACAGTGTACTTCCTTACACACCCGTCCAAGCTCAACTTCACCGAGGCGGTCCAGGCTTGTGCCAGTGATGGGGGTCAAATTGCTAAAGTGGGCCAGCTTTATGCCGCATGGAGGCTGCTGGGATTAGACCGCTGTGATGCTGGCTGGTTGGCTGATGGAAGTGTCCGTTACCCCGTTGTTAAGGCCCGACCCAACTGTGGTTCTTCTGAACCAGGGGTGCGTAGCTTTGGTTTCCCTCCTCAGCACCAGATATTCAGCGTCTACTGCTATCGGTAGACCTGATTTCACTTAAACATGAAGAAAAAAAACAACTAATCTGGATACATCTTCTAATGGTGCACTAATACACAAGCACTGCTGTAATGAATTAGTTTTGACTGAGTGCCAATTGGGATTTGTTTTATTCAGCTTGGTTGCTTTTGAGCCAATTTCCTTTGTAAAGACCTGTCCAGTCTAACTATAATTTACAGTATAACTTTGAAGTGAGCATTATTACCATTATTGAAGTATATCTGTTACTTGAGAGTTACCAGTATTTATATTATTATTCATTAGTAATACAATTTAATGCAAACAGACCCTTAGCACCCTTTCATAAGGGTTGTGTCTGGGTTCTGACAATTATAATAGTACCTCAGCTCGTAAAGGAAAAGTGCATTTTGGTGAGCAACTCATTGACCAGAACGGACACTCTCATGTAATTTCCAGTAATGTCAGATGTAGTCCATAAGAAATCCACTTTAAACTCAGGGAAGTTGTTCTGTCAGAGCAAAGTCTTCATGTTCAATATTCACGCTAAAGGTATATTTACAGTCACCGACACCATCCGACTATAATACATAATGTTAACTTGTATGTCCCACGTAAACTATTAATGCAATGTCTGTAGGTAGTTGTTGTGTGAGAGTTAATCCCTATGAATTAATTAGGTCTGCCTGTTCCATGGTTTTCATCCAGTGGATTTTGGGTAGATTCCCACCTCCCTATTAGTACATACTGTACTGTAGTTGGGGTACCAATGTACAGTATATTGGATACATTTTTCAGTATGTCCTGAAATGTTTGTGTATTCTTCTTTTTGATGTGTATCAATTCTTTCTACATTTATACGGTTAACTGAATGTAGTGGAAAATATGCATGTAATATGAGTGTGTATCTGTTATACAGTGTATTATTAAACTACCTAGTTTAAACCTGTAAGAAAGGTTTTTCTTACTATTGTACCATTTGTACTATTTTCTACAAATTATTAAATAATTTTCTGGCCACATTAAACTACACAAAATGAATGTTCCTTAAAATGTTAAATTAATAAACATACCGTGTACAGAAATTGTATGGGTCTCATTACTCTACCCCCCCCCCCAGTAATACATGTCACAAACAGACCTTTATAATTTCACCGGCATTTCCCTACATCAAATAAACTACACTGAGGGAAACTCTTACTTAATATGATTATCATGACTTAATTAGATAATTGTTGGCAAACAAATTGTATCTTGTTGTGTTCAATCAATGCACATTCATCACACGTGGTAGTGAACTTCTAGTTTATAAAACATGCACACAGTCCCCCCCAGCCCCCCGGGGCAGGTTGAGGTTACACTTGCTTTCTAAATGGGAATGCCAGGATAGAGAGGTGAGAGGGGTTGCTGACCCGTACAAATGGCCACTGTACAGTAGGTAACATTCATACAGTAGTTGCTTAACACGCGCCTCTCTGTCTAAGCATGAGCCACATTTAGTCAGGGGCAGCTGAAAGCTTCACTACATCCTTGGGGTGGACAAACGTCCTAGTGATTTGAAGGCCCACAGGCATCAACAGCCCATCCTATTCAAATAGGTTAGCCGAACATGAGAGAATAAACAAACACGCACGCAGCTGCTACTCGTTACTTACACGGTGTACGCACATCCAGACACGTAAATACATACATACATATACATACATACATGCACGTGAATCATGATAAAATAATGTATGGATGTTTGTACAGTATATGCACGCACACACGCGCACACACACCGGTACTTATACATAGCACACATATTTGTATGGCTCACAGAGCAGATCTGTTTGCATGGTTGAAAGGTGCAGCTATAAAGGCCTAATCTACTATCTACTGTGCCTATTGTTGGTTACCTTTAGCGTCAGACGGGATTAAACTCTTTAAATGCTGAGTATTAAAATGTGATGTATTCAACTTGTGAAGAATCGCTGAATCACAATCCACTCTTACAGAGATTGGTTGGAATTCTCTACAGGTGTGAGTGCATCTTTAGATCCCACTGTAGAAATGTACTCTATTTACATTAATTTAGTAAGTTTGTGTTGTGTGAACAAAAGAACAACAGTTATGTTCCTGAACATAAGACAGCAAAAAACCTAACAAATCTTTGCTATCATGATATAAGTGTAAAACTTAACTGCAAAGCCTTCCTGGTCCAGACCTTCACAGAGGACAGATTTTTTATTTAGTGTTTGTTCGTAGAGTTTGGACAATGATAGTGAAACATCATGATTTGAATGTAGTACAGCATTGCACACAATTTGTCCTTATATCATGGACTAGTTGGCAGTAGAATCATCAACATACCAGACAAACATACAAACCCATACATACAGTATTTATATTAGTTCTCTATCGCTCAAACAAATTATCTTACAATGTAATACAAGTTATTGGTAGTACATTCTCTGGTAAAAACCTTAAAACGTGTATGCTTAAGGTAATTCCTACAGCCAGCGTGTGTGTGTGTTCAGCTGTGTTTATGTTTGCATAGATGAGACTTTGTGAATCTCTATAGGTCAAATGTGGACCCCAGTGTGGACACAATACAAGCATCTCTTGACCTTATAAGGTCATGGTCATGATTGATATTCTCTTCGATCACCTTTAGTGCTTTCACAGCTCTTTGGAAGTGCATTTCTGTTGAGATTTTCACATGAAGGCTTGCTTCTCAGACAGAAACCTCTGTGCGAGGATGTGAGAATATCCAAAGGACACACAATTAAATAAAATGACGTTCTTATTCACACTAGATCATTTCTGTCTGCTATGTGTATTTCAATCACAGATCCTGCTGTTTTTGATTGTCACATTGAGAGTATTTACAGTGAAAATCGTGCCGTATCAATTGACTTTTGCGATACCATGATGCTTACACGTCAGGTCGCACCAAAAAGAGCTCTCACACAAAGCCAAAGACAAAATTCCCTTTGCTGCACAACGGGATGGGAAACATTTGCTTTTTCAGGTGGTATAGCCGCGGGATGGGGGTGGGGGTCATTTTTCACTGTCCCAAAGACCACACACGTTAACAAAGCAAGCCAATTCACTGTTAGGTGACAGAATATGGAGTGACTGTTGCCATGCCATACCCAGAGATATGTCGTAGACCTAGGTTGAAATAGTTATTTTAATTCTAACTTAAGGTGCGCTGGAGTTATTCTTAGCACAAAAGAAGTGACTGAGGACTCCTCAAAGTGCATGCGTGCTAACTGTTTCAACCCAGATCTGTTGCAAGTTCTGTTAAAAGCATTTTAAGCAACATAAATGTACTTTTATCTTCCAATAGGCCAATATCTGTCCGATAGTCTTAATGAGTCTTAGCACAGAGTATTGCCATTTAAAAAGTATAGGCCATTATAAATACATTGTTCCTACTGTAATTGTTCAACACCAATTTGGACAGGGGAGTCTGAAATAGGGGAATAAAAAAATTAAGAATCACACGAGAATGGAAAAATACTCTAAAAATATCACAAAAAGCTATGTAACAATGTGCTTATTTAGTCAGTGTACCCAGCTGTGTTTTTATTGATTCATTTTTGCTTTTGCTTTTATGTTTTTTTAATATTATTTTATGTTTGTTGTTTCCCTTGCTGTTTAAGATTTTACCCCTGTGCCTTCATTCATTTTCTATAAAATGTGTTTCATTCGTATATGTTTCTATATACTTGCAGTGCTAGCAACTGGTTTAGATACTTATTAGTAGGGTATTAGGCAAATAAGTCAAAGTTACAAAATTGATCTATAAATAAATATGCATAGGCACAGGGTGACAAAGACCCTAAACATCCAATGAATATGCCTAATTGTTTTGGTTGTATTGTCATTGATGTCCATGTTTCTTTACAAGAGCGCCCCCTTGTGGATCTCTGCTGTTTGTCCATTCAGCAGTGCTCAGAGTACCTTCCTCTGTAATTGTGGACTGCTGGCCTCCTTATACAGGCTTTTGATGGAGCGCTTGTGTAGCCTGTTGCTAGCAGTCTTGGCTGCGGAGGGAAGAGACATAATAGGTCAAGCTATCCAACTAGACAGACACCTTTTCACTGAACTGGTGATATGGTATCACACTCACATGCTATACACTTCACGAGTGGCACCTGCCATTGTCCGTCAGACATACAGCGGATGACAGGTAGATGGCGCTGTGTGTAGCCCGCATCGCACTGATAGCGCACCATGGAGTTGACAGGGTAGCGCTCTTGTCTGCTGCCCATTGCTCTGGCATGGTCCACCTCAGGGACAGCTTGGCACATAACTAACGGGGTGGAGAGACAAATATCAAATAAATAAAAGAGGAAAAGGTCACATGACCTTTAGCTTTTCAGCTTTTCAACACATAGGCAGTGGTCTTCAAACTGCAGGCTGTCAATCTGGCATACTGAATACTACAGCACATAATGTCTACTCCGTTATGCTATTATTAAATGAACAGTTCTTGCGTGCGTTTCTTTTTGCACTGGATTACACTGCAAAAATATAAATCGGTGTAAGCCATGTCATGTGTTTAAGATGCTGTAGGTAGGATGTGACGTTAAGCTATAGCTAAAATAAAAGGAAAAAGAGCAAGATGGTTTACATCAACAACCCATAATCACACGCCATTCTCTACACCCTTCCTTTGTAGCATGTTGGTCTGCCAATGCGAAGCCCACCGACAAACCTGTTCAAGATGTCTGTGCGTATTCCCTGTGATTGACAGGCAAGGTAGATTTGCTGGACTAATTTGGAAAAAGAGGCTCTGATTGGTCAGACTCTTCAAATAGCTGGCAAAATCTAAATTGATGGCTGATATGGCTATCAACCAAAGCAGATATTCTCAGCTGACAGATGTCTATTTACATTAAATTGCTAAATGTAATGTATTAAAATCCTACATACAACACCTTTAAAGTGTAAGACATCTTATCAAATAACCTTAATTGACTCGACAATGCAACAAAGTGTATAACTGCTTAGAATGAGTGCTGTATTTGCTTACAGTATACAGTATATGATAGTGTTTTTCGCAATATCCAATTCGCTCCATGCTGAGGTCTACAGTATTTGTTACCATCACCCACCTGGCTCTCTCTTGCAGATGAAGGGAAGATGGTAGTTGCAGGGAACATCATTCCACTGTCCATTCTCATGCCAAACCATCACCACGCAATCCTCCTCAGAGTTTAAGTAGTTATCAGGTTGGTTGGGTATCCAATTCTCAAAGCGCTTGAGGAAACAAAATTGTTGGTGTATTAAATATATAAAAAATATTAATAATTTTCATATTGCTTTATATACTGTATGGCACATTAGTATGAATGGCAGTGGAACAACTTTTTCAATGTTTCATACATCTTTGTTGCATTAATACTTAAGTTAGTGAAGTAGTAATGCAACAAACCAAAGCAACAAGGATCAGAAATTAGGAAGTTAAATATATGAGTTGAACAAGCTACATTATAGTATGTCTGTAGTTTTGAGAGCTGCTGTACAGTACGTACCAAAGAACTTCCATCTGTCCAACGGAACTGATCCGGCACTTCTCTGTCATTTAGTCCAGTCCACTGGTAATCCTGGGAAAACTCTGTAAATGTATGCACTGTTGGTCACTCTGCTTAATAACGTACCTACATGTAGCCTGGTGAGTTATTAGAACGGCAGTGGCTCAATGGGTAGAGCGAGGCGAACCTCGCTACCTGAGCAAGGCACCTAACCCGATCTGTTCATAGTGTTCAGGTGGCGCATTGTATGGCTGACATAATGAATATGTGTGTTTGAATGTGTGTGTTTAAATGTGTGTGAATGTGGGACGGTGAAGGTGAAGCTATACCGTAAAGAGCTTTGAGTGACCAAAAAGGTTAGAAAAGTTTAAATGCAGTCTATTTACCATACACACATGTATGCATGGACTTCAGCCAACTGTCCAATCAGACCTTACGGTACAGTCCCGTACTTTATGAGACTACTCACCATTGGCAAAGCTCTGTTCTGCCTCGGAGGTGATGCTGACTAAGTGGGCGCCGTGTTCCTGACAGAGCTGCTCGGCCTCTGCCCAGGTGGTTCTCACCTCAAAGTGTCGGTAACACCTGTCCATGAACTCCAACCAGCCCTCCTGGCATGTCAGCGCTACACACACACACGCACACACACACACACACACACACACACACACACACAATAAATACAATACCTGACTACAGCAATGGTCGGGCGCATATGACACTCTTGGGTGCCTAAAATGTTTATGCAAAATGTTTTTGCTTTATATGATTTTGGTGATTCTTTATTAATGACTTACAATTCACTGTTAAGTTTTGTTTAGCAATTATAAAAAACGATACTGTATATACAGCATATTGTTTTACGTTATTATAATCGTTACCGTTTACCTGCATTTCTGCAGCTATAGGACACGATTCATAGCCAGCAAAGGGCTCAATAGCATTTAGACAATGCTGTGTATCTGTGATACATACCATCTTCTACTACAGAAGGTGTCTCCACAACAGCAGGGGTCACTAATGAGAAGGAAGGAGCAGTGGTCGGGCTTGTGTATGCTGTTGCTGCAATTGTCACATCCTGCACTGAGACCACATCTGGTTCTCCGTCATCAACCGAGGGCCCATAACTGCTGAAGTCTACAATAGACGCTGTACTTGCAGAATAGGTCTGGTCCAAAGTACTGCCGGTTCCGCCGCTTCCCAACCAGCTAACCTCAATCACACCCCGGCCTTGCTGAGGCTGATCACCCGATGGGACCATGGTCACCTCAACGATCTCACTGTCAGTGAGATAGACCAGAGATGAATCAGAGTCTCCAGAGATGACACCACTGCCGGAGGGAAATCTTCTGGTAATTCCAGATCCAACTGGCAGGTAGCCGGATGCTTCTGGCTCGCTAGAGGACTGTTCTGTTAGGTCAATCCAGAATGTACGGTCTTCAATTGCAAACCTAGAGGTCGTGCCACTGATGTCCCTACTTAACATGCCGCTGCCTCCAGATCCCAAAGCAGAGCCACTTCCGCTGTTATCAAACCCGTGCTCGGTGGGTTTAGGTATGTCCCCGCTGCCGCTCAAGTCAGCGCTCAAACTGGTGGAACCACTGATGTCTGGCTGCCCAGACCCAGACGCGCTGGCCTCCAGGAAGAAAGTTTCTATGAGAACACTGCCCTTGTTTGCCTCCTGGCGACCCCCAGAACCTGATGTGTCTCCAGACAGGACGTCCTCACCCCTGGTGAAGGTGATGTCAAAGCCTGACCCGGACACATCCCCACTAGAAGCAGAGCCTCCTGAGACCTCCAGGCCTCCCGACCCTGATGTGTCTCCAGAAAGGACGTCTTCAGCCCCGCTGAAGGTGAGCTCAGAGCCTGACCCGGACGCCTTCAGGCCTCCTGACCCTGATGTCTCTCCAGACAGGACGTCCTCACCCCCGGTGAAGGTGATGTCAAAGCCTGACCCGGACACATCCCCACTGGAAGCAGAGCCTCCTGAGATCTCCAGGCCTCCCGAC
>JAODLL010000880.1:0-13631 GCA_026546735.1 Forbesichthys agassizii | reverse complement strand
TTGCACAGTTTATTTTTCACCCCCCCCCCTTTCTCTCCATCTCTCTCTCTCTCTCTCTCTCTCTCTCTCTCTCTCTCTCTCTCTCTCTCTCTGTGTGTGTGGAGATGACCTAGTGATGACCAAACGGCAGGGCCCTCCCATCGGTGAGCCATTTCATCATTAAAACAGACCGAAAACTGAATTCTCATGACCTAATGCGTTGCAGAATGCACCAAGACCTCTCTCTTTCTGGCCTTTCTCACATGAGCGTGAGGGAGAAATAACGGACACACGGCACGGCAAGCTGCTCTGACAGGCTGAATTACAGTATAAGTGATGTTTGTGTTATAAATTAAAGGTGGCGTCAGAAATTGTGCAAATACTCTTTATTGGCAAAATCAGCGAATATCTCTTTACGGTCCGCTAGCTGCCCGCTCTGTGTGTGCATTGAAAAAATAATCTGGTGTTTCTACACAGCCCTGGTTCTGTAATGAGAACACAAACACAAAGTGGTGCAAATCGCACCACACAACAATGTCCTGGCCTTGGCAATTGTTATCATCAAGAGTTCAAATATCAACATTCAAATTTCAAATTCAAATTCAAAATTTCTCCAGAATGATAATAATATAGTTTTCAGAAAATTATTTAAAAAAATCATTAATAATAATAATAATAATAATAATAATAATAATAATAATATTAATAATAATAATAATAATAACAACAATAATAATAGTAAATTATTATTATTCCCAGTATATAAAGAACTGTTGGTTTTAATATATACAATAATGAGTCCAAAAACAATACTTTTCTAAAAGTAAAAGGAGGTTTATAGTGCAGCAGCACTGTCTATGGGTCAGTTACATTTCAGGGTCCGGTTTCACATTTGTTCTCAGGGCACACCGCTCTCTCCCTAATCCGTGCCGCTGCAGGAGCCACAGTCCATTCTCCAAAGCCTACATGACAGCCTACCTGACCCCGACACATGCATAAAACCTCCATCGCAGGTCCCCTCATCTGCTCCTTGTTGGAGCCGCTGCTAAAACAAGACCTTTATCACAAAGGTAACGGGTGTTTACAAGACAGTGTTTAACCATGTGACCCCCTAAATGTACAACCTGATTGAGGACTGGGCTGGGGGAATACGGTTGGGGGGAAGGGGTTTTGGTTACCGCTCACGGGGACGTTATTAATGCTAGCGCTAATGAAGAACGACTGAAGTGGCCTTCCAGTGGGCATAATAGTAGAATTCTAGTCCCACAGTAAGAAGGGAATAAAGACAGCCTCCTTAATGTACATTCTGTTCTGCGCTGGCTGTGTTTCTCAAGGTTGCCTGTGCGTGTGCATGTGAATGTGCGTGAGCGTGCGTGCGTGTGTGTGTGTGTGTGCATAGTGGTGCCAGGCACAATGTCTCCTTTGGCTCCGTCAGTGCTGACCCTGCCCTGTGCATTCTGGGACCAGTACTCCCCTCCCACTTGGGGCGAGGCTTGACGGAGCTGTGTGTATCAACGCTATGCTAACAGTGGCTCATGCACACACGCACACACACAACTGGGCGTGTACACATACAAACCTAGACACAACATAGACACACACAGCACAAAGACTTGTATTTGCCTATTGCCCTCGCACCTACATTGACTTATAACTTTGCATAATATAACTGACATACAGTAATAGCCAGAATGAACATTGTTTTCTCCAGCAGGTTAATCAACACCAAATTGAGTCAGGCTAAAGAAAATGTTTCCAAGGAAAATTATCTGCTTTGCATTACTGATGTGGGCTTGGCCCATCTGATATGGTTGAAAGCTTCAGCCTTTACAGGTGAATTTTGTTACTTATTTTGTGAGTGCCATATTTTTGTGGGTGTTGTTATCCCATTGTTGTAAATGTATCTGGAAGCCAGCACAGATCTCAGCCACCATCCATTTCAGTGTTCATAGTAGACTGACTGTTAGAGCAGTTTTAATAAAAGGCATTTTCACCAGCTCTCCTATATCTTCCCTTCCTCATAACATCACGTAACACTCCTAACCATTGATTCTCTAAGTATGACAAATATTGTGTGTGTGAAATTACTTGGTATGTGGTGTAGTCCTGTGAATGTTTAACTTCTGATTTAATGCACTCGGGTTTGAGGTTGGGTTGGTAAAGGATAGCATATTCTTATTGTTAGCTCATTTAAAAGTTTTGTGTTCGTTGTGAAAGAGAGCGTATTGTTGCTGCTGGTTATATCTCACTACTGGCCCCCTCTGTCTCACCCACACTCCTCCAAATGAATACAAATGAGTGTTTTCATTCTGACCTAGACGACAAAGTATGTTACCAAAAACATTGGTTTGTACTCTTAAAAGCAGCAGTCACTTCCCCGAGGACAATAAACATGGGAAATGAGGATGTAATCACATTGCTTAAGTCTACGGCACATTTAAAAAATGGCTTTATGAAGTTCTCTGCTTGAACACCAAATATGGCTGAAAATTGTTTAAAATTATACATTGAAGTTTGACCTGTTTTGGTGTGTTTTACAAGTAAATAAAGGTCCTTCATGATTACAGTATAGCAGGCCCAAAACAGCAAGGTTCTGTTCCAGCTGTTTATCCAGTTGTTGGAGGTGTGGGCAGCAGGGGGAGGGTAAGAGACACTGTATGAGGGGGAGTAGAGATGAGTGCCAGTCAGCCAGCACTCCTGAGCACTGTGCTACCTGACTTTCAAACAAAAACAACAATGCTTTTATACATTTTAGTTTCAGCCAAATGGGAAAATAAGGTAGCTTTAATTGTCATTTTGATTACATGACACATGAAGTTCAGACCCATAGCTGCCAATTCAAGTTAAACTGTGAGTTTCAATTGACTAATTACAGTGACATGAACAGTAAAAAACTAAACAGGCTAATGCTCCCAAACAGCGATTTCCTCATTACTTAGGAATTCTCTCGGATGCCAGGAACATGTCAGAAATATAAAGGAGGGTTAAATAACGTACACCCAGCCTGCCTCGGTCTGACTAAAGGTATTTGCTAATGTGTTGATAGTTGATATTTCTGACAATTTACCACAGCATTAACGTTACTACACTAAGATTTACCATGCTGCAAAGACGCACAGGTTTAATTTAAAATCAAATTCATCTAGCTTCTAATGATGTTAATGACACACGTTTATATCTAGTTTTGTAATTGCAGTTGTTGACCTCTCGTGTTTTATTGAATTATTTATTCATATAGTAAATACCCTTAACTTTAATGTAGGAGGTGGGTGTATGTGCTTTCAGAAGGCCGTGTCTTCAATGTCTTTCCACGGTCTGAGACCTGGCTCAGTATAAATCTCTCTCACCGAGACCTGGGTGACCCTCAGCGTTAGCCTTTGTTTGGCAGACGCCTTGGCCCCCTTTAATCTTGTGAAGAGATAAATCCTTTGATGGACCTGGCCCGACTCAGTTGAAAGTGCTGTCCAGTCCTTTCCATAGATCACCATCATACAACATGTTTGATGGCAGGGGGCAGGGGGGAGGGGGAACGTGGGCACCCGGGTGGGCTCTCTCGTGACCAGTAACCAAGTAACCAATCCTGGGCCACAGCCACAGGCCCCTCCCCTCTCTCCACACCTTCCTATTCCCTTCTCTTGTAACCCCACTGAACACTCGGCTTGGATAAGCATGTCTGTCTAAGACACAAGCAGTCAGACACATAGCAGCAGTCTTTTGACACAGAGGGACACATTCCTGCCGCAACATGGCCTCGCTTTTTTTCCTTCTCTCATTTAAATTTAGCACTTTTTCCATTGCCATGGGATTACTGTCTCATGACCTGCAATTGGATGCACTAAATACTCACATTGTCATCCTAATATAAGCAGCTATAACATGTATTGATTTGGATGTGCCCACATCTACACTACGGTATTTATCAAGACTTGTATTAATGAAAGTGAGAATATAGAAAATCTGATTGGGACGTGGGAGGCTCCACTGATAAGAGCCTATAGCCGGGCCCATCAAGTCCCATGCATGTCAAAGCTCCACACAGGCCCCACACACTTTTGCTCTTATCTAAGTCCGGCACCAGCACGCGTCTAATCTGAACAGCAGCTCATTTTGATAGATTTCATTCTCCGCTGGGTCACATGAGAGTGCTAAGTGTACAAAATGAAACAATAACACATGAAATCATTATGGCTGTTGGGAAAACATTAGATATGGCTGTCCAGTCAATTTACACCAGCTAAGACATAGACAATGTTGTCATGCAGGTCACAGGCTTTCCCTAGTGTGTGTTTGTGTGCATGAATGCATGTGCATATACACACTTATGGGCACATGCATAAGCGAATAGATATGTGTGTGGGTGCTAATGGTATGCATACAAAGTCATTCTTATGACAAGACCAACTATGGTTAGTGACATTAACACCCCTGAAATAGCTTGGCAGGAATTTTAATGGCTTTACTCTGGAATGGCTCTGAACATTATTTATATATCAAACTAAATGTTCCAAGGTCCGGTGTAAATGTCTCTCTCAATTACTTTCTGTTCTCACATTTCCTACTTCTACTAAATAGCAATTCTTCTTTCGGCCCCATCTGAGGATTATTACCACCATAACTAGCACACAAAACCTCGCAACGCTTTGTCTATGAAGCCATTACACTCCATTGTTTGGCTCTCGTAGGACCAGTTAGGGATAATTTATGATACACTTGGCATGTTTTTCCTTAATCACTGTAAAAGTAATAGCAAAGTCATGTGCACACAGGTTCACAATGAGGTGCTGAAGCACTTGATGTGTAGGAAGCTCTGCACAAACACAGGAAGTACAATGTTTCTCACTGAGGGCAGGAGTATTAGTTGCTACACTGTAGGCACCAACGGGCTGATCAGATTAACTGGGTCCCACCGCATTATCGCTGCTGGGACTGTCTACGGCTATACAGTGGACATCCATTAGTGGCTCCCCATATGGGTCTGGTCTGGGGTCATGCTAGTTGTCTCTTTAATAATCGTCCTATAATCCACTGGGTCTCAAAATGTGGAACCCTCAATGGATCATGGGATGCCGCTTGCATGAGATGCGTACAAACTTAAAAAATATAAATCAAACTGTAAAAAACAATATTATTAATTTTCCTTCAAAAATAATAATACATTTAAAATGTTGCAATATACATGTTTTTATTCTTGATGTTGTTTATATGCTTATCACTCTATATGTTAAATTATGTTTATGATATATTTTTTAAAGTGGTTCAATGCTTGATGCAAAAAAAAACAAAAAACAAAAAAAACAAAAAACATTAAATAAACCTTAAATCAAATAGCCCGAAACAAAGTGCCCTCACCACCACTAAAAAAACTCAAATCAGCATTATGTTCCACCTCTGGCTGGATGGATAATTGCAGCTATGCTATTGCACATTTTTGACTGTAGACTACCTAGGCTAATGGTTATAGCCACATTAGTCAGTAAGGTCAATATACAAAATATAGTACATGACATAACATTAGCAGCTGTTCAGGCTTAAAGAATGACTAATTTAGTATGAATTTGGTAATCTTCTAGTGTAGCCTACCTCAACATTGTTTGTGATTATTTTGTAAATCAAAAAAAAAAAATTTAAGATTACACTTGTTGACCACAAATAGTTTATAGTTAGAATTATTAGGCTATAAAGAATTAATTTGAAATATGTTTAATTGTATGTATGCTATATTCAGTTCATTGCACCCAATAATGACAATGTAGCTGCAAGTAGGAAACACAATATGCTGTCAATACAAATACATTCTATCTTAGTTTATAGCTTGTTGCGATATGTGAACGCAATTTGAACTTGCCTTGCAACATAGCCACACATTGCACGTCTCAACGGACAAATGAAAAGCCCGCATGACAAGGATTGACGATTTTAGGAACAACAGAGACATCTAGTGGTGACCTTCTGCCATTGGTAATTTCCATAGACCATAATCGGTAATTTCCATAGACCATAAATGGTAATTTCCAAATAGTTTAAGTACGGACCGTATTATGCTGAACAAAACGATCAAATGTTTAATCCGTTATTGAGCCTACACTTGACGATAGTCTAACAAATTCAGTACATTTATATTGACTGCAGTGGGTTTGTTCAAAATAATAATGTCCAGTGAATTTGCTATACATATTACAGTTTTTCTCGATTGCTTAGACATAATTCCTGGAACATTCAACTATTTCTCAAATCTTCACACACCAGTTTAACAACTCACACACAATGGTCCAAACCTATATAACCCATTGGTCTGATTTGAACTTTGCCCTCAGACAACATACACAAGATGTCAATAACAGACAAACTACATGGCTGTCTGTTACACACTCATTCATTCAAAACACTACCACTAACAATTTTTTTTTTAATTCATAAAAAAAACCTGGCGAGAGAAATTGATAAAGATACTTCAATGCAGTAAACATTGGTGGTAAGGTGATAATATGTTATGTTAGGTGATAAAAAATGTGTTTGTGGAGGTTGGAGAAATAGTGAATTTTCCCAGAAATTAAGCAATCGAGAAAAACTGTAATGCAATTACTAACAAATACCACTAGGTGCCGTATTAAATCAAGTTACTGTAAAACTAAGACTTGAAATACAGACGAGAAGAAAACAAAACAGACAGCGGACAGATGGCGTAGTGCTGCAGATATGCTGACTGGTAGGCTTGCAGTTTGGAAAATAAAAGGATATGTTTCTCAAACAGCCAAACGCCAATGTATCATTGATAATTGTAAACCAAATTCAAACAGTAAGATGATTAGTGAGAATGATAACCAAATTAGAGCCTATTATCTCTTTAAATATTGCAATTATCCCATGTTAAATTACATTCAACATCACCTTTGCACAGGGTTATTATGACGAAGTAATTTCAAACAGAATGTATGTATCAACAAGACTAGAATATAATCTTGAATATGCTAACAGTGCACATTTTTATGTAATTTTGGCAAGCCTGCTAAAGGAGTGAGGGAGACAAGGAAAAAAAACACGTATCCGTGAGAGCCCATTGGTCCAAATTTTCCTGGTAGCCTACTGCCACAATACAGCACACACGTGACCTCCCTGTTTTTAGCCAGTTTAACGCATGTACTTAAAAGACAGACCACTGACATTCACATACACACACACGAGTAACATGTTCCTAATGTCATAAAGGTAAGTAAACGGGGGATTCGGGTCACGAGAATTGGACCATGGCGGCTGCCACGAGCAGCAATACATCCACAACCACGCTTCAGATAAAGCATTCCAGTGCCGAGCATACGCGGAAACGCATCGACCCGACTAGGAGGCAAGCGGCGCTGTCTTTTCTTAGCAACATATCTTTAGATGGACGGCCGGTGCATGATGATTCAGACAATCAGAACGAAGAGGATAATTCAATTGAGCCGAGGACTAGACAGAGCCTGGTTTCGCCAATGCAAGCAGCTGGCCCCGGGACAGCAACGACCACTGCCGCCCAAGCACTCGCTATTGCAAACCAGGCTCTCGTTGCTAACAGCAGAGCTAGTTTTGGGACGGGACCCAGTGGTTCGCCAGTGGGCACAGACCTGGAGGGGGATGGATTCGGGCCCGCCATATTCAACTCTCCTTTCTCCGCGGTCCCGGCTGCTACGAGAGGGAGGCTGCAGACATACACTCAGGGAGTACTACCTGCCCCCTACTCTAGACAAGCCCCCCAGAACTACAGTGGTCTGGAGTGTGGACAGATAGCCAACTCTGCAATAGAGCTGCAGAGATCAAGGTAACGATATGCAAATGTGATGTTGCAGGGTAGGGTGGCCTCGATATCGTGTTATGGGCTCTCAGACACTGTGATAGTGTATGATATCATGTGATTCTACACTGGCAATTGGCTCGGCCCTGTATATGAACACAGATCCTGAACTGCTTTTCAGTTCCACACAATTTGAGAGTAATCGGTGCTGAGTATCTTAGCCTAGATGGCATAGCTGAAAACCCAAGATAACATTTTTATCTTCCGAGTAGCTAAGATAGCACTGACAATAAATCCATTTACAAAACAATAGCATGCTGTGTCATTACAGTGGAACAAGAATCACCACCACCAAACTGAGTAATTACTATTTTAGTGTGTAGACAACTTGGACAATATAGCTCCTTGTAAGTTGTACATCGTGAAAATAGTAATTACATTCAGGCAGACAAATAAACAGTCCACCGTAGGTGACACATAACTGCTTATTAAGATGTCCCCCGCGGGGTGAAACTTGTCTTCTGTCACAAATGTGCAGCTTGCAGCGCCTTGAGATTTGCAGTCTATCTTTGAACAGCCTGGATGGGATTTTCGAATGAGCAAGACAGATAAAGCACTAGTTGTTTGCTTATTCCTCAGTGCAGATGCATAAACCCTTACAAGTCATTGTGTTGCATAGAGACTGTTACAGCAGGCCCAACAGTAACCCTGAAAGGCAGCAAAACACACTATATATTGTGTGTGTGTGTGTGTGTGTGTGCGCGCGCGCGTGTCTCTCTCTCGGTCTGTTTTGCATGCACATGGCCTGTTTTGCGGTCTGTTTTGCATGCACATGGTCTTTGTCTCCACTAATAATCTTTGAAGAAACCATTCTAGCTCCTGGTTCACACTCACACCTGCTCTCACTTATTCCTCTAATAAACGCCTTGTAACAGTACACCCATCTTTGTGTGCCCAGGGTGCCAGGGAAAGTGAATGGCTACTTCTCCACAGTGTGGGGCTGTAACAAACACTCCTATGGTAGTTCTCTCTGTCATAACCTGATGTCAAACCCTCTTCACACTGTTCTCCTCTGAGGGCCTCATCATAGCGCCACATAGCTGCCAGAATTCACAGGATTCCCATCTGTGTTATTGTCGTTTAGTTCTCTGAAAATGTATAACTCAGGTGATGAAATATCAAATTTAGATGCATAAGCATGTTAATGCTAGCATTTGATAGAAGCGGTAGCAGTTCATTATTTTGTCTTTTCTGGAAGAATTTACATTTATGAATGTAATGAATAAATTAGGTCCAGAAATAAAATAATTGTCATACCAAATAATAATATAATATTACACTTATTTATAGAGAATGGGTGGATATATAGATATATAGATAGAATAAGCCTACTCAGTCTAATAGTCTAAATGTATTATAATTGTTAGTTAATCAATTAGGGGAAAGGGTACTGGTAATCATCAATAATATTAATAATAAATATGATTAAATCAATATTATACAAAATAATGATATTATTAACCTCATTGGAACAACTGGCCCCCGCCCCCGAGGGCGCACACCTCACTACCCAACTCGAGATAATATTTTTTTTTAATATAAATGTCTAACAGTATTTATTACACACATCTGGGTAGCCGAGCCTCTCGCCTAGCAATGTAATCTAACAACCATTTCCCAAATGTAAGCATTTTTCAAAGTCAACCAGATTAAAACAAATATCGTATATAAGCACTTGGAATTATCGCGATTTATTGCCATAACATTTTTTTTTTTTTTTTAAATCATGTGCGATTTATCGGAGATTATCTGAGAGAGCGCATTTCCTTTGTTCTAACAGCGGTCTCCCCTTGCCGATAGCAGCATGCCTCAGAAAGATATCTTATAAGCAACGCAACACGAATTATGCCTTCAGAATTAGAAATTGCGCTATGTGCCTTAGTCGTTTGAGGGGTCACATGTTTAATTTGGCCAATCACAGCTCTGGCTATCCAGAGTATTTCAAGTGACGTCCTCGTTCGGCATCGGACAGCTGTCAATCAATTTCTTCGTGAGAGAAAATTAAATGATTACACTTAAACTATAGTTTAGTTCATATATTAATAAAATAATAACATAAATAAGCACATTTATGAATACTTATTTATTTATCTGAAGTTATGTAGTTAGTATATGGCCAAAGTATTTCAAAATTGAACATAAATACTCATCAGATGTTGTATTGTAGTCTTATCGTGTAAAGAAGTTGCTTATGCTTATGAAAATGAAAAAAAGAGATAATTTTGCTGTATTTGAGATTAATTTACTAAGAAGCAGTGTCATCCACATGGAATATTTAACCTGAATTGGAGTCTCACATGGGTTATCTACATTTTAATACCAAAATAAGCTTTGTAACTTGTTCAGAACTGCATAAAACCTTATGAATGAAAGGGAATGTTTTTGCAAGGAAAAAAAGGGGGAAAAGGGCCTAGTTTAGAGGTGGTTTAATGATATTAAGATATTCATTATTACTACATCCAGTATATTGGCTTCTCATCTCCAGTCAACTGTTCTTAAGCAGCAAGGTGAGCTGGTAACAATGTACTTTGGGTACAGCCACATTGACTGAATGATGAAGTGCTGAGAAGTCAGCAATCTGTTGATAGAGGGGCTCCATCTTGCAGCGGCAGTGCAGACAGACTGCACAGAGCCTGGTTTGTTTTCAAAGGGCAGCTGTTGGAAAAGTGTCCGTGGGTCCCGGGCTGGGAAAGGCTTGTGCTCTCTGAGAAGCTGTATGTCTAGTTGGCTCTGCATTTTCTGTCC
Organism: Forbesichthys agassizii; assembly: GCA_026546735.1. Lineage (NCBI taxonomy): Eukaryota > Metazoa > Chordata > Actinopteri > Percopsiformes > Amblyopsidae > Forbesichthys > Forbesichthys agassizii. The sequence goes on along the minus strand of JAODLL010000880.1, from coordinate 3,079 downwards.
TCCATTTCCTCTCACAGGAGGCATCAGAGACATGGCATGTACTCCCACTAGCATACCAAAAGATACAAACCCTCTAATGCGCTGCCAAAAAATGTTTCTGGGGCAATAAACCACTACAGACTGTCCCCATGCCAAATGAATACATTTCCAGGATAGTTTGGCACAAATACACTTTTTGTCAAATTCACCAAATATCTCCTCACATTTTGCTAGTTTACCGTTCTTTGTGTGTACTGAAAAAATAATCCAGTACTTCTACACAGCCCAGGCTCTCTAAATAGGAACATAAACAATGTGGCGAACATCGCTCACAATAACAATGCCCTTGGCTTCGCAATATGCTTCAATCACAGACAGCCTATATATAATGATGTCGCCCATAGCTTTTCTCAAGAACAGATTTGAACATTGTGCTGTGCTGGCTCTGGCCTTCACCATTGTTGCAGTACCTCACTCTGCCTGCAACTACCCCTCATACAGTTTGCATGAATAAGCGGACTAGCTATAGACACCACAACTGTTTTTTGAACCAGGCTGTAAACATGGGTATTTTTGCTCTAAAGTCAGGACATTTTAACATTGCAGTCTATGGGGATCGACTCCCTTTTGCAGCCGGCCCCAAGTGGTCATTCAATGAACTGCAGGCTTTGGCACTTCTGCATTGTATGCATTTTTTAGCACCGGAGGTTCACGCTTGGTTTCAATGTGTGGGGCAGAGCTTCTGAGAGATTGCTTTGAATTGAGCTCGAAGTTAGCAAGGGTTCTTGAGAATGATGAACCCTGGTTTAAAATAATGTGCTTGAATGGCCTTATTCTACTTATCAACCTATTTAACACTTTTACATACATTTTAAAAACACCTAATGCAAACCTATCTGGCCTTGTCTTTCTGAGATGTACCAAACCATTTTTTCCTCTATTAAATTCCTCTGTAAACATTGGCAGTGAATTCTCAGGGTATGCTAGTTCTTCAGCACGTTTCGAAAATGCTAAAACAGTACGATGTATTTCAACAACACTTTTTGTGAGCCTGAGCCAGCAGCATTTGTGGCTGGAAGCTTAAATAGAGCAGCATAATCTGTTACAGCGGTCATTTAGATTTCTGAACTACAGGGTCACGTCCTTCTGGTTATGGGCTTGAATGTTATTCGATGAAGTCATAGTTGTATAATTGCCGGATTACACAAGAATGCTTCCCTTTTTTCCACTTGCTGACCGAAATGCAAGCTAATGTTCTCAAGCAGCCACAGGATCTGGTTAAAAAGCGCGATAATGAAAACCAGACTGGTCATTACTGCAGTGCTGAGATAAGATAAGCAGACAGGACTTCACTGTGCATATGTCGTGCCTTGTGCTATTTTGAAAATAGAATAGAAAAGCAGAATATAAAATACATGGATGACATACTGTATATGGCACACCCTAAGAAATCTTCTAGTACTTATATTCCCAGCTTCTCTAAACCAGAACTACTTTAGCTATACATGCTAATTATAAGAACACTCCTGCCAGACCAAATTGTATTTTTTTTTGGTAGCACTTATGATAACATTACTATGCTGATTAGAGTGTTACCATAATGATGTTTTGTTTCTGGGCATTTAGCTGTGAGAAGAAGTCCAAAACATTACATTTCTTTCCGCACAGTGACTTGCCAGCAAAAGGGAAGACAATGTCCGTGGCAAGCAGCCAGAATGGTGTGTGTGTGTGTGTGTGTGTGTGTGTGTGTGTGTGTGTGTGTGTGTGTGTGTGTGTGTGTGTGTGTGTGTGTGAGAGAAAGAGTGAGCATGGCTTAAATATTGTTTCATGGGGTACGTTTTAAAGAAGCAAAGATTTCTCTAGGTGCTGTTGTAGATGCATATAACGTGCACAGGATCCTGAAACTCTAGCAGCTCACCCTCCATGTGTGAGTGACAATGTACTCTAGCACATATTGTTATGGTGGCCCCCTACTCCACTTTCCAACTCTAGATCACACTGCCCTTCCTTCAACATTGTGCTGTAGGTTATATTAAAAACGTTAATTGCCAGATCGTCCAACAGGCCAGCCAACATGAAGCTTATGATGAACTTGCCTTGTTTTTATTGATTCAGTGTTACCCAATAAATTTATATTTTCTTACAATCTTCAATTTCACTTCTCCTTGCCAAAATAATCTGTGGTCCAAAAGTGGTGTTATTTCCAAGGCCACACTGCCTGGTCACACAAAATAAACTATTCTTCCAAGGACAAAAAAGCTGTTGAGAAACAGAAAAGGCTTACACTTCTCCCTGTGGTAAATGTGAACTGCTCTTAACCTGTGCTAAATATTAACAGTCCTAGTATCCAGCATGTTTCAGTATTCAGCATTTCTGTTCTGGAAAGGGAAGTTTGGGGTCCCTTGCTAGAGCTGCTGCCCCCGTGACCCGACTCCGGATAAGCGGGAGAAGATGAATGGATAATAAAAAAGGCTATTTTTGTATTTTTACATGTATTCATTTATTTATGTATTTGTGCATTTCTACATTTATTTAATTATTGTTATACATTTATTCTTACATTTATTTATTTCTGTATTTATTTATTTATTTATGTTTTTTAATTTCTGTATTTCTACATTTATTTATTTCCATATTTCCATTTTATTTTCGTATATGCATTTTGTGTATGCTTGTCTTCTTAGCATATTTTCCTGGTTATTTGTAAACATTTAGGATTTTTCACCAGAAAGTGCAGGTCCTGAAACAGTTAAATAATGTGGTAAAAGTTAGTAATTAACTATAATGTGTAAACATAATGCCGACATTTTTTGCCAAATGGGTATCTACATTTGCAGGCGAAGGAAATGGGACACATCTGGCCACCCAACACACTCTGGATGGAACCAACAGTGGCATCCATCACAATCATTGTAGATCAAAGCACAAATACTTGACACATGACAGATAATATGCAGATATTATGATTTCACAAGGAATTTTCTTACCCACAGATTTAGGTCACCATCTTCAGACTTTTCCCTACACAACCTACAAAATGTCTGTAGAAATAATTAAATAATTACTCAATGTATCTAATAGTGTATTAGTCAACATTAGA
>JAODLL010000879.1:0-13632 GCA_026546735.1 Forbesichthys agassizii | reverse complement strand
TCTCTCTCTCTCTCTCTCTCTCTCTCTCTCTCTCTCTCTCTCTCTCTCTCTCTCTCTCTCTCTCATGCACACACACACACACCTGTCTGCAGCTGTCCGGGGGAGTGCGTGGAGGCTGAGGGAGGTAAACTTTCACAGCTTCCCAGCACCTCTGGGCTCGACCAGGGTCCCTAACAAGAGCTGCCCTTCCCCGAGTAACTCAATCTGCCCGGCCCTGCCTGTCCGCCTGTCCGTCCATCCGTCTGGGGACGAGCCATGGCGGTGGAAAACACACTCTAATGCTTTCTCCACATGGGTAGGGAGGGAGGGGAGGACAGGAGGAGCTGGGGGGGGGGGAAGCGAAGCAGAAGGGCGGCAGACGAGTTAGGAACAAATGGCGCGACGTGACCACGGCCATTTTAAATGAGCACACGCCAGCCGAATGCGTCACGTAGGAGCCAGGAGCCAGCGGCACACGTTGCTCTGTACAGGCATGCCCTGGCGGGGGACGAGGGAAAACACAGGAGGATGAAGAGGCTCTGGGAACGCAGGAAAGGAGGGGGAAGGAAGGGGGGTCAAAGACCCCAGCCCCTGATCCTGTCGGGGAGGGGAGGGGGAAACCCCACTCAGCGGGCCCTTAACAGACAAGGAGAAGGAACTGAAGCCAGACAGGCAGACACCTTGGAGGGAAACCTGGCTCAGTGAGGATGTGGGTAACCACGGAGACTACCAGCCCACATTAAACTTTATGATAGCAGCGCAGCAACAAAGGAACCTTGAGACAAGGAGATGGGCCTAATTCTATCACCGCGTACTTTAGCAATGAAATACGGCTGTACCAGTCCAGTATGCACATGGGGAAGGGGGCTGGGGGGGGGGGGGGGGGGTTTGTTCCTTGGTGTCGTTTTTTAAGTAAATGCTTTCATGGCCTGCACAAATTGCCATCTTAAGTTAAGTTGTGTACTAAAAGTGGGCTACAAGGGGCTATTAAGTCTCAGATTAGCTTTGCGTCCAGAAATACAGAAAGCGCCTGGTTGAAGCCAGCGTTTCACACACATTGTTTCATACTGCGAATGACCAATATCTCCATGGTGATGACTGTTTGGCACTCACAACCCCTGTTACTCTTTACGCTGCCCTCTACCCCTCCTCATCCTGCAGATGCCCACACAGTTGTGACTCAAGATATAAACGCTCATGTGGGGCAGACATATGGGCTTCCTGGCGCACTAACGCCATCAAAGCCAAACAAACAATGAAGTCCATTAGCCGAGCCAGAAGGGCCAGACTAAACAGGAATGGAAAGCTGTACAACAGAAGGTGTTGAGAGTGCAACGCCAATTCTGTATACTGTTCACGCTAATGGATGGCAGTGGGTACGTGCATGTGCTATGCACGTGTGTTGCTGCTTTTTGCTCAGTGTGTTGTGTTGTAGAAGGGTATACTCATGGGCGATATACCGCAATATTATCAAAAGAGATTAGACCATATCGTTGTATATATTATGCATTTATTCATGACTTTTTAGATTTGTTCATCTCTCCTTCCATGCCCAGCACTTAGTGTGTTCAGAGTGTCAAAGGGGCGGAGACACCAGAGAAAGCTCACATTGGTCAATCATTGTTGCTAAAAATAAAAAATGTCACATTTCCGTCGGGTTTCTAAATGCCTGAATATGTAGCCCACTTTATAGAAAACAATGATATATATCGTGTATCGGTATTCAACCTAAATATATCGGGATATTATTTTTGGTCCATATCGCCCAGCCCCAATACTCACCAGGACACACTAGTGAGTAGAGCTACTGTCATGCATGCCCATAAACATGTGGGAAAGTCTGTACTGTAGGGCTGCAGTGTCAGGGTTCGTTTATTTGTCTCACAGTTCTCCATAGCAAAAATAGCCACGGTTTAAAACTGACTTATAGTATAAAGCTCACAAACAGCGTCCTTTATTGTTTATCTGCCCCTCTGAACCAATGTGAGGCAACAGTTCTTGAGCTTCTTATACTGTACAATCACCCACTGCATGTTTGCGGTGGTGGTCAAACTATTGTAATGTGCTTAGTGTGGTCGCGATATAGTTATTCATGGTTATTTAGTGGTTATTCAGTTGTATGCTATTGGGGGGGCGGGTGGTAGCGGGGTCATTTTTAACAGTGTGTAACATGGCAGGGAGTCTCTAAATACAGAGGACAGTCTTGGTCACTTAAGGTGACAGCGCTACTAAAACAAGGAATTCCTCTCTCCCCCTTTTGACCACGGGGTGAACCTGTCCTATAAATCAGCTTGCCTCTGGGCAGGACGGCCTGCCTGCCTGTCTGCCTGCAGGATTCCCAGTAGGAAGGCCAGAATGCTGCTTCAAAGGCCACCACATCTGCTGCCTGCTGCCTGGGCTCGTGTCGGAGCTTGAAGCTCTTCTTGTCCTGCACCCCTCCGTCATGACCAGTGTTGGGCAAGTTACTCAGGCATTGTAATAAGTTACTATTTACTCATTATTCATTCAAAAAGTAATATCATTACTTTACTTATTACTGGGTATTAAAAGTAATTAGTTAGGTTATAAGTTACATTACTATATTACATTCACAATCACTACCCTGCTTCGCCCCTTCTGAAAAATGACAACCTGTAGCCAGTTCATTTTAGAAATTAATCCTCTTTATTGGAACAATAATTAATTAGGAGTCAACAATCAGCTAAAGTGAAAACATTACAGCCTCTGAAACCAGACGATTGGAGAGGTTGGTTCAATTAGTCTACCCTAAGTTTGCTAGGACCAGAAATCTTGTTCTTGTAACGCAGTAATGCAGCATTACTTGGATTAGTGATTGTAATAGTATTACTGTTTTGGAAATACTAATTAGTAACACTACTAGTTACTGAAAAAAATGATAAGATTACAGTTTACTGCCCAACACTGTTCATAGCATGTCCATTAATTCACTGTCCTCTCTGTTGTACATTATATGTATTTGTAGAGACTGGCGTCAGTATGTTCGTACTAGCGTACGACATGTAGTCTGGGTCCACGTAGTACCAAAGCGTGCCACAAGATGGCGGTACTCAGTAATACATTCTGTGATAGACCAACCACTGACTGGCGAGTACACTTTGGATGCGGTGGAAAAAAGAGTGAAAGTATTTTGCAAGCTGTCCCCCTCTGGTTTTAACATTTAAATGTCAGACTGTCTCTCTGGTCTGGAGTCATTTAACTCCATATAAATGTGTTAATTTCCACATGCACGAATGCCCCCTTGAGCGGCCATATATCCTCCTATGTATCGCTCTGCTTCCCAGTTGCCAGACTACACACTGCCCTGTTACTGAGTGGTTTGATTTTACTGTGTTAATGGATTAATTTATCCTCTTCGTGTCTCTCTCAGCTCTTGGCATTGGAAGCCAAACTAAAAATACTGGGAAATGTGGCTTAAGGATTTCGTTGTTTTAACCCCTAGTTTTACATGAGTTATGTATTTCATATTACTGCCATTTTAAAATGTTTTTAAAAAAAATCTTATATTCTTACATGTTTTAATTGTTTTGTTGTTTTGTGTTTTATGTTGTACAAAATAAAACAAAAAATAAAGAATCATTATGAACACGTACCATATTTAGCACTCAAATACCACTTTCAGAATGACACATGTACGTGCTCCCGGAGAAGACTACTGCAAGCTTTATTTCTGTCTAGCCTGTAAACAGAGAAAATGTTAATAGATAATTTAGGTTAAGTTAAGTCATTCTGAAGAAAGATGGTTGATGTTTGAACTCAATAAAACCAATACACCTTCATTCAATGCCATGCCCCACATGTTGGAAATGCATTGTAAAAGGCTAGAATATTGTTTTTGTGTGTGGTCTACCCCACTTTGTTTGTGTTCCTATTTATGGACCCAGGGCTGTGTAGAAGTACCAGATTACTTTTTCAGCACGCACAGAGAACGGGAAGACAAGATAATCAGCTTACTATACCCATAATGCCCCTGTCCAGATACTGTAGGTGTTTGGAGTGGCTCACGCATGAAAATGCACACATTCTGCTCATGATTTAGAGTTATTTTTAAGTACATGCCATTTTTGCATCATTACTGCGTCCAGCTTTAACTTGATAAACTGTTTCATCGGCCAAATGAACTCTATGGAAACATATGTCATTTTATGTGCTTCAACAGGCCTCCTCTGTTTGCAGGCTGCATATACGTTGCAAATACCCTTCATTGGGTCTGGGTCTAGAATCATCAGCGCCATCCACACTGCAGAAGGCACAATGGTCTTTTCAGACCTGAGGTCAGCAATCTTTTTGATATTTTGATATGAAGTGCCCTTTATAAATGTTCTTGTTGATCAGTGTGCCATGTCAACATTTTGTTTATTTATGACATTACATAAAAATGTAATATCCAAGGGATCTGTAATTGTATTCCATCTGTAGGCAACATGCTTAGCAACATACAAATACATCCACATCGGAGTTGAAATCATTAACCTTGCCAACATTATATCAATCGTGGTTATCAGCTATAAACTTCACTCCGTTATAAATGGCAGTGATCAAAACAAGGGAATTCAATGAATGAAAGACAGAAATATGAGAACAATATAAGAATGCTGCTATGCAGCTGCCATTGCCGACATGCTATCAAGGCCGTTCCAACAGCGATACTATCCAGTCAGAGGCAGGTGGGTGTTTGCTGCATGGGGGGTGAGGATGAATGTCAATCAAACTACCTTTAAAGAACAGGTCACACAGCTGCTAATGTCTGTGAAAGGCGTTATTTAGCATGCTGATGAGAGCGTGCTTGAACATTTCCAATAAACCTCTCTTGCACACTTATTGCTTAAGCTACCGTGTGCCCATGATGGCTGACCCGTTTTAAACCATTCCTCTAAGCAAGCGACATAAACACCCTCCACCCAATGTAACTGTAGCTTATTCTTGTCACAGTGTTGTTAGCTAATATTATTCTGTCTGCCTCATGACTGCAGTATACAAGAGAACAGATTTCCAAATATATTTTTTTTTTTAACATGTAAATATTTATTTGGTGTCTTGAGGCTCTTGCTATAATCTCGTCACGACATACTTTCCCCTCAACAAATGCAACCGTTTCTACATTTCTACCGTTCCAATTTTCACTTTATAATCTGAGGTTCTATTCTAAATACAAATCCCTGTGTGTGATGGGGTCTGTGCGCGTGTGTGTCTCTGTGTGTGTGTGTGTGTGTGCGTGTGTGTGCGCGCGTGTGTGTGTGTATATGTGTACACACTATTTTGTACACGTGTCTGCTTGACAACTGTGCCTTTCAATAAGGACATTGGATGACGTCACTATGGTTACCGAGGCCATGACAATATGTTTGATTGCTCTGGTCTGTAAATGTTTCCTAATCTGTCTCCTCATCTCCTGTGCACGGTCTGGGGAGAAGAAATAGCACAGTATATATATTTGGCACAAACTGACACAGGTTACTTAGTGAAGGTCTAACTGTGTTTACAGTATGTGGTGTATTTGTTCGTTTTCGTCTTACAGAGGACTACGGTTGACCAGCATCATTTAATCCAACATAAAATATTATTTTACATAACCAAATATTCAGATTTACGGTAGCTCGTCCTGTACTAGGGATGGCAGGATTCAGTTCTTTCAGTCCCAATACTGATACAAATACCTGCACTTTGGGTGTCGGTCGATACCGACCGAGTACGATTCATTCCAGTGTTAAATTAAGATGTATTGCTCACTGTGACTGAGGAAGAGATTGGGAATCATGTTTTGTGTAAGGAACCAGAAGGCTTGAACATCGCTTTATTAACTCTGTAAAACATAATGTAACATTATATGTAACAATGTAACAGTATTATGAATATAAGGAAATATTACAATGTTGTCATTGATGTATGCATTAGTTTGAGTGGTTTGGTTTAAGATAAGGCATGGCTGATGCTTGACAGTAGACCTACACGTGTATATTAATATAATTGGATCAGCCCCATGGATCGGTTACAACTGTCCAATTGTCACCAACATTACGATCCAGCTATTTTAGTCAGTATCGGACTGATTTCCGATCTCCAGAACATATCGTTGCCATCCTTAGACTGTATTCAAAGATGTCCTATCCGAATGCAGAAAAATGCAAAGATTCCTTTCACTGCAATCTTTATAGTTTCAAATCTGATCAGTGTTATATGACTGCAGTAGTCTCAGCCTCTTCCATTTATCGCCACAAACTTGTCCTAAACATCTGATACCCCTTTATACAATATTGTACTGATTTTTTTAGAGTTTATTAGAAGAGCAAAGGCTTTTCCCAATGGAAAATATGTTTCCATTCTTCTCCCGACTTTTCTACTGCAAGAGTGGATAACATCAGACTGGTTCACAGGTTCGTCCAATCACATGCAACGTATTTTTGTGAAAGTTCCTGCCCTCTTGAATCCGTTTCAATGGACGACTCCCCAGATGGATGTGTTTAACAGACACAGATATCAGGTTTTGTCACGTTAGTATACTTAAGTCCTGTAGTCAACAACTCTAAACTTTCCGTTTATGTTAAGTAATAGTAACAGTAGTAGCAGTAATTGTACAAGATCTGCAAATATCCACATTCATATTACGTTTCCCAACTAATTCCTCAGTATAAATTTAACCTTATATATTTTGCATGTCAATCAAAATACATTACCTCTCCTGTCAAGTAGGCAGGCCTGGCTCTGCGAGACTAGCGCTGCAGTGTCATAAGTACAACCAGACATACTGTATCGACTCTCCCTGGATAAAAACAGGGTGCTTTGTTTGCCCTTAAGGGTCATTACAATACACTTACTTGTTTGTAGACAATGCTCTGCACTGGGATCAGAGATCCATATTACATCATTGTCGGTTATCTAAATAATCTCTATGTTTGTGGTCATAAACGCCAGTCATCAATCATCATGATTATGCTCTTTTATTATTAAACACATTGCTCACAGGTACAGTAGCCTACTCTAGCTCATTGTATCTTTTAATAACATCCATGTTGATCAGTAACTGCCATGTCACATAAATCCATCCTTTGCTGGACAGATTTAAACCATTATTTGAGCCACTAAGTGAAGGCATCTGTACAGTAAATCTTCTACTTCTCACTGAGTACCACTCCAACCGCACAGGAACCTTCATGCCCAGCACACAGTAATGGATTTACGACTTGAAATAACAGCTCACGTGTCAGAATAGACTGCTGTGGCATTATGTGTGATTTGGTTACCATATATTTAGCTAAGTGCTTTAGGTGCTGAATGGATTGTGCTTAGAATGGCCTCTACTACGAAAGCTCATATTTTCTAATCTATTAGATAAAGTGTAATAGAAATATGCACTTTTTATTAAGAATGCGTATGGAACATACTGCTGACACAGTACAACAGCATTCTTGTCAGTAAAATGTTAGTAATACCAATACAGTCACACCACCATGTCACAACGCATCATAGTGAATACACCCACAGCATAAAACCAGCTGCTTCAGTCTTGAGACAATTACATCCACTTCCTGTAGGCCTATTCTGTTCACTGTGTGTGAACTTCAAGAAGGGGTTGCAGGTGATTGTGAAGCAGGAGGTGGGCACATTTAGGAGTCTGACATGCCAGCTGGTTTGTTTACATGGAACCGTCTTTGGAGTAGTCCACTGAAAGTGTTTTAAAAGAGTGGGAGCCTTAAAAAATTACTTGGCAGGTCATTCGACGAACATGTTAACCACGGGAGCCAGGTTCAACTTTTGCTGAAGCCAGTCAAAACACATTGAAAAAAGTCTTTAGACTTTAGTGCCGCTATTTGCTCTTGTAATAGGCCTAGATTCTGTCTAACGCTATTGCGTTAACCTCTTTAGTAAACACCAAACTTGCATTCGCTGCCTGTCCACCTAAACCACGCCAGTAGCTTTCAGTACAATGCTGATTGTACACACATTAGGTTTATAGGACTGAAGCACCAATGATCTTAAGCACTCCATCCTGATTCTCAAAGAAATGTCACACTGAACTGACACCAAGTCTTCCCAGCAATCCAGTGGGTACGGACCATCAACGCACACCTCCTGGGCTGGGATTAGAGCAACAGCACTCTGTCCCCAGTGTTAATCAAATCAAAATTAAAAAAAAAGTATTAATTAATTAATTATTAATAAATAATTAATATATATATGCTGCTTGAGGAGTGCACATTCTTCATCCAGACTCTTAGGGTTAGGGTTAGCAATGCATATTTTATTTAATGCATACATTGAACCCCCGAGCCTCCACATTACAGTAATTAGTTACTATTAGTTGCAGGTAACATAATCGTACAGTCAGCTATTGCATAATAATTCTAAGATAATACACTTTGTCTAATTCATAAAATATCTCCTTGGATGTTTCTCTCTTATTGTTCTCTGTGTGTGTTGTTGAGAGAAAATAAATCAGATCCTTCTACACAGCCCTGGCTCCGATAATATTAGCTTCAAAATGTGTTTTAAAGTGTAGTGCGTCACTGCAAAGGAATATCGGTTTGATTTGAGCTCGGAGTTAGCAAGCCTTCTCAGGAATAGCTAGCTCTGCCTTTAATAAGTGTCATACTTCTACACCAGTAATGAACTGTGAATATTTTCCAAAAAGTGGCTACAATAGGTTATTTTTATGATGTAACATCATATATGATATTAACATGTTGTTAATATTATATCTATTTTAAGTAGCATTGACTCATTTGTGGTCACAAGAGGGCAGGGTTTAGAGAAAAGCTGGTTCCCATATAAAACAAAAAAGCATAAAAAATTAAAAAATTAAAGTACAATAAAAATTGATTTAGTCCCTGATTAAATTTTTCGAGCTCGGTAGTACACTGCATGCGCGTTGGTCGATCTAACATGCCTGGGATTCACACCCCAACATCACGATTATTGCTTGAATTGTGTTTTGTATAGTTATAAAATAAAATAAATAATAAATGGTGCAAGGGTTTGGTGTTATTATATTAGGTATTATATTAGGCTTATTGAATGTCATGAATGAATATACAGGGACATCTTGTCCGTAATCTTCTCAAGACGTTTCATTATTATTAGCATATAACGGCTACTTGATAGACACATGGACACACTGGGTAAAGATGCTCTATAGCTGTGTGAATGGCTCCCATCGGACAGGGACTGCTTTAATCAAACGTCATTGTTGCTGCTGTCAGACCTTTGAGTAATGAGCCTTCTGCACAACCAAAAGCAGAAATTACATTTCTCTTTAGAGAAACCCCCCCTATGGCCCCTGCCTTTAGGGTTCAAAGGTTATGACGGGGAGGTGGGGTGGGTGTCTTCTGGTCACAAAAACATTGGTGAAATCAAGGTGCCTTTAATGTCAGCAGAGTGAGCAGCTAGTTGATGTGATGGTGTGTTCGGCTGACCAGTGGAGGACATGCATGTATATTAACTAAAGGTCCTCTCTATACAGCATTGTACCATTAACTATATGGGACCAGTTGATAAGAGGGCACTCCACTGCATGTATACATTAATGTTACATTGGGATGGATATCTTATTGCAAAAGGTATATATAAAATATAAGAAAAGACATTTCCCAGGTAGCTATATATCATGCAAAGCCCAGAGATACTATTTTCACACAGTATGTGTCATTGGTGGATATTGTGCAACATTTAGAGCATTTTTTGTGTGTTCTGTTTATGTTGTATTGTCCAGTCACAAATATGTGGCTGTCCATAAAGTTTGCAAGATGAAATGGAAGAGGGTCTCTTAGATACAAGCTAAGTTAACCATTTGATCTTTGACCCTTAAAATGTTTACCCTTTAAACAGGCTTCATTCAAAGAGGTACAAGGACACCATAGGCTAGTGTTAGCATGTGTGTGTGTGTGTGTGTGTGTGTGTGTGTGTGTGTGTGTGTGCATGTGTGTGTGTGTGCGTGCGCCTGTGTGTGTGTGTTTGTGTGAGAGAGAAAAGTAAATGCAAATGTGACGTGTATCTTTGAGTGTGTATATAATATACATCCTCTGTGATTTTGACAGCAACAGCAATTACACTAATAATATATCTTGCCCTGTGCATCCAAATGATAAAAAATACAAACTTAAGACTTAAGAACAACAACAGGAAGTGCTTATAGAGTTATTTTTGGTGCTGGTACCTCCATCGGGCTTTGAGTTTTAGGAAAAACTGCTTTTTCTTACTATGCACCAATGGCACGGAATAGTTTGCAAAAAGATGTGTTAAACACATTTATATCCATTGATTAATTTAAAGGCATCATAAAGAATGTGGTGAAGGAGGTTGAAGGATGTGATTGTTTTTCTTGAGAGACCATTGTCTTACATTTGTGGTTAAATATATACAGTATATCGTGTTATGTTTTTGTACCACTGCCACCTTGACCAGGTCTTGTAAAATGATTTCAGTTCTCAATGAGACTTCCTCGTAAAATAAAGGTACAATACAAATTAAATAAAGAATTACAACAAAGTGGTGCAAAGGAGAGAACTGCTTATGTTTGTCTGGATGTAGTATTATCTTCTGAAAAGTATTGTGTTAAACGCTAACCATACAGCGTGTGTGTGTGTGTGTGTGTGTGTGTGTGTGTTCGTGTGTGTGTGTGTGTGTATACACAGTGTGCAAGGTAGAAGCACTATATTGGGGTTAAAGGATAAAGATGTGGGCACTCCCAGTTAGTGCATGCTTTTATGCGTGTTAGCTGTGTGTGGGAGTATATTAATACATCAGTCTCGCCGACATGCCTCAATCCATCTAACCTTGCATTGTTAGCCGCTCACCTTTTAACCGCACTGCTTTAGCTTGGACCTGCGTTCCATGTTTAGTGGCTAAAGGCTCATTATTTTATCCCTTCTTAGCTGAGAGAAATTATTACAGACCTTGGGGCAAAGGATATGAGTCTAGGCCATAACACTGAATAGATAGATCGTTAAAAACCACATTGTAAAACACAGTGTAAACAGTCATTACCTAGGGCGTTGATTGAGTCATGATCTTCGTGTGGATTGAAAGAGATTTTCAGTGGAAGTTTGGCCTATTTAAACATAATCCCTGGTATACAGAGAAAACAAAAACCTAAATGTATGTAAAAGTCTGCATGTACGCACAGTGAGCTAACAAGTTACTTGCTGGTGATGGCTTCAGTCAAAGAAAGAGTCGTTCTTCGAAAGAAAACATTGCATTTAAAATGTAGCAGCTAACAGCTGGCAGATTCACCAAGGCTTTTAAAAACATATACTGTATGGTTTAAAAAAAAAAAACAGTCATGGAAAGTGAAATGCTTTCAACTCATAGATCACGTTACAGCAGATATCGCTGACGAAAGACCAATGTAGTGTGTGAAAAATGCAGCAGTAAAGCAGTGATACAAACACTACTTGTCGTATGTGCCACAATAGCTGCTGTTAAGGTTCGCCCCATCATCTCATTCACTTTGTAGTCAGTGGAGGTGAAGTCTGCACACAGATGCATTTGAAGGCCTTGTTGCTGCCGTTTGCCAGACGGGCTGCAAATAACGTCTCCACAGACCTCCACAGATCAAACACATCTGGCATCTGGATTTGCACTGAGATAGGGAGCACTTAGGGGCAGGGTAGTCTAGTCTAGCGGTGTTTAACTCCCAGACGAAATGTCATGGGTTTGAGCCCCCCATATGGGCCGTATATCTCCTTAATACTTGTAATAATGCAAACTGCTGGTTGCTCTGGATTTAAAGGTGCAGTCAGCGATGCTGCAGAAAAGTTGTTGATAATTGAACTCGGTCAAAACAAAAACACCTCTCACTTGCCCAACGCTGCTCGTTCAGCAGCTCCGGAACCCCTTCCCAAATTGGGAACACGTCGCCAAGGCTGGGATGGTGCAGTGTGGTGCGGTCCGCACCACTTTGTTTGTGACTCAAACCCGGGTCTCCGGCATTGAGAGGCGGGCGTGATAACAACAAGGCTAAGCACCCCCGTGGGGCCAAAGCGTAGGTCGTTGCAGCGTCCTTGAGGTGCCGAAGAGTCATGTTTGCAGCACTACTTTACCCGATGGCCGCCGTTACATCCCCATTGACAGAGCCAAGTTCGTGTAGAAACACCAGAACATTCCAGCATGAGTGCCACAGAGCACGGACGATGATGATGTCACATCGAGCCTCCTCCTCTTCAATGTGGACGCTGGTTAGCCGAGCAACAAAGTAGCCACCCATTCACACCAATCAGGGCGGAAAATCGACAGACAAGTGCATCTCCCCCCCACCACACACACAAACACGCACACACACACACACAAACGTGCGCACACACTTGACGGTTGATGATGAAAAGCTTCCGGCAGCTACAAAAACATTGGTCGCATAAGGCGGTTGTCTTTTAGATCAGTGGAAAGGCCCCCATACACACAGACGCGCACACACGCACGCACGCACACACAATTAGAGTCACAGCCATTGATGAGGTCTCCTACGAGCAAGGTCTCCTGCAGTTGTTGTGTTATGCGTGCTGACAGGCAGGCTTCCTAATGAAGAAATGACACGTACCGTAGGCTATGCAGCGTTCTCTTGGGATAGAGAGATGAGAGATACAGGGACCAATGTTGTGTAATACGACATTTAACAATGTCTTGTGTGCTTGGAGACACCTACTGTAATACATTCTACTGACTGACATTGCGTTGGAGATGGCAACTTAATAATATATGCCACAAACATACACAAAAATACACGTTGGAACATTGTGACAGCATATTATTACATTACATATTATTCCTTACATTCAGGTGTCAATCATTTGAATTACTTACTCCTTCCTGCCTTATCAGTTACTTAATTTAAGTCTATGCAAATTCAAAGTAATACTGAAGCCACTCCTGAAGCCATCATTTAGAGCTATCCTAATGCATTAAAGGCAGGGGTAGATTTTCTAGAGAACGCTTGCTAACTTCAAGCTAAAATCAAAACAGTATGCTTTCGCAGCGCCGCCTCAGACATTGAAACACATTGTGAAGCAAAGCGTAGTACTCTGGTAGTACTACGGCTTTGTTGTTGTGAGCGGTGTTCACCACTTTGTTTATATTATATTTACGGAGCCAGGGCTGTGTGGAAGTATCGGATTCTTTTTTCAGCACGCACAGCGAACGGTAAAATAGCGAAATGCGAGGAGATATCTGGTGAATTTAACAAAAGGTTTATTAGTGCACAATTAGCATGCAATAGCTGAACATACCTTTAACTGAACTGGCAATTTGTGACACTAAGAGTAGATTTATTTTCATCCCGTCACACGCTCTAGGGACATGGGACAAACCCATTTAAAGCATTTGTTCTACCACTGTGGAATTGAAAATATAGCGAAATTATATATACTGTATATACAGTATATATATATATATATATATATATATATATACTGTTTACAGGCGCGTCGGAACCAGTTTGACATTGGGGGGGGACGGATTGACCTATTCGCTAAACCTGTCCCTAGAACTGCTACGTGTCTAATCACTGTAGTCTAGGCGTGGGCGGCATGCGTGGTGTCTAAGTTCGATAGCAGCGTTTCAGGGAGTGTCTGCGTATTTTCTGCTTATCTAAGCCAAAAACGAATGCAATATCCTGATGCTCTGAGTTTTAACAGCATAATATTTAGT
>JAODLL010000878.1:548-13633 GCA_026546735.1 Forbesichthys agassizii | reverse complement strand
CGAAATGAATATCGATATTGCAATTTTCATGATCAATATCGCAATATCACATTTGATCAATATCGTGCACCCCTACTCTTCAGAGAGGAGAACGTGAAGCACAAACAAGATCAACAAGGCGTCTATAGCCGTGTGTTTATGAGACGGACAAATGCACAAACCCAGATCATTTGAAGACCTTCTAATAGCATAAATATAATTAGCGACTTATTAGGGGGAAACTCACAAGCTCTTGTTCTCCGCACCGCCTCTTATACCCTTCACAGTTTCTTGCACCGTAGTTAAACACCTTTCCCGTGGCCCCCTGAACCCACCCCTCTTGTTTATTTTCTTTCTCTCCATGAGACTGAAAACACCGCAGGTCCCAGAGACACCTGCAGGCTTCTATCTGCTGCTGGGGTCTAGCTGACACTCAACTCTTTCTTTAAGGAGTGAAACATCCACTTATACACGCATGCATGCTGGGGCACACGCACGCACGCACACACACACACCCAAGCAGGCGTGTCAAACGGTCATGAACACATTGTCCAACTCAATCAACCTCTCGGCGTGCGCTTGTGTGCACATTTAATAACTTTTCCTCCACTGTCAGAAAACAAACGACATCGCTGCCAAACTTCGCTGGATGAAAACACACACTCACACACACACACACACACATTGTAAATGCTGACTGTTCTTTCCACCTCAAGCAGCATAAAACTATCCACCATGGGACCAGCATAATTTGCGACAGAAAAATGTCAAGCGACCTTCTCAGACAAAGTGCTCTAACCCATGTCAATCAGACCGCGTAAATGTTGCTTTTCCCTCGTTGGCCAACACTGTGCTGGAAGACGAGGGCCTTCAAACTACCTCTAACATTATGTACAGTGCCAATAAGCTCCTCCAGTTTCAACGAAAGAAAGGTGCGACCTCATATTTGCACGACTTCTTCCCAGGTCTTTATCTTAGTAGTGTTTCTGCTCATTTCATAGGTTGATAAGTGCATGTTCTGTGTATCTGTCCGTCTGGTGTTTGTCCAGATGCAGTTCCTTGACACCCTGGAGGGAGAGGACCTGCTGCTGACAGGCGAGGTGAAGTGGCGCCCTCTAGTGGAGGAGAATGCCCAGAGCATCCTGAAGGTGGCCACTCCCACGTACAATGACACCGGGCTCTAAGACACCGCCCCCTGGCCCTGTTGAGCGGTGCACTCCTCTCTTTCTCCCCTCTCCCCTGGGTCCTAAAAGTTTGAAGTCTTCTCTCTTCCCTTCTTGGCCTCTCCTCTCATTTCCCTCCTCTGGAAACGCTGCTCACAGTTACAGATGTAATATCCTCTTCTCTCCTTCCAGTTCTGTCTGTCCTTTATTTGCAAATGTCTTCCTAGTGTACTTTGTCTGGAGAAATAATATTCTCTCTCTCACACACACAGTTGTCATGTCCTTTTTTATTTTGTGCTTTCTGAGAGCCACTCTCGTTTACTTGTCGTTTAGGAAATACAGCCTTGCAGACAAGGGATGGAGAGAATGTGTTGTTTCTGTATTCATGTTGGTCTGTTCTGTACCAACAGTACACACAGAGCTGTAGGGTAACACTCGTGACATCTCTGGAGCTTAGAGAGAATGATACAGTCAGGCAGGTCTTATGTGTCTGTGTTTGTGAGGTGTGTGTGTGTGTGTGTGCCCCCCCCCCCTCTCTCTCTCAGTATCCATACCTCACGTGTCACCAGTGTGAAAAAACTTTTGTTTTAAACTTACATTTGTTTGTTAGTCTTTTTATGGAATATAATAAAAATCTAAAGGTTCTTGGGTGTGTTGTGGTAGTTTTGTCGGATGAAGAATAACCCCAAGGTTTATTTGATGGTAATGGGTAGGGAGTAATTGATGAACTGCTCTATGGCCCGTTTAATTTGTGTTCCTCCCCATTTAATTGGAATGTTGTATTTGTTTTTACAGCAATATTGAGGTTTGCATAAGCTCACAAGCACGTTAACACGTTTAACAGTTGCTATCCTGTCTCACTGTCTGCCCTGTTGTAACAATACGCTTTTTTGGTAGTGGGAGGAGATAAAGGTGTTTTCATTGAATTGTAAATGTAGATGAGACCTGAGTGTTGCTGGCCAGGTAAGCCAAGCTGCTACCAGATACAGAATCTTCCTACTGTAGCGAATCTGCTGTGCTTTTGAAATGAGACCATGGGATAGTAACCATGGGGACAAACGTATCACGTTTCTGAGTGAATGACAGACATACATGTAAAAGTGCTTTATCTGATTAATCTCAATGATTGTAACGGGGCCAAACGTGTGTGTGTGTGGCATATTTGTGATCCAGACAACTACAAACTCTTACATGCTGTTATCAAGTCTGCTGCCCAAAGGCCACATAAAACAATGCCAAGGCAGATTTTAAACATATTTGAAGATGATATGTTTAACAGGGTTAAATAAGTTCTTGGTACGTGTATGATGTAGAGAGATGGCCTCCCAAGCCAGCAGAGAGCACTACATACCACATTTGAGTCAATACGGCCATCTGATATGATCTTGTCATTAACGATTTATGTAGAATTATACAGACAAACACTAATAGATGGTGTGAGTGGGCTGATGGATATTTATTGTAATATAAATTGTACTTGTAAAATAAACTTCCTATCCTAATTATGAACCTACACACACACACACACACACACACACCAACTGAGATTACATGCATTCACTAATTTCTTCAGATTTAGGTTTATCACTTGCTGTTTGTGTATTAGAAGCATGTCAAACTCGAGGTTTACAGCGGCATGTGGTGAGACTGTTGACATGTCATCACTTCTGACTTCTTCCTTCCATGAAAGGCTCTGCATGACATCTGCTATTCTTTGTCTGGCTTTTCATTATGTGTTTACTTTTTCAGTAATCTTATAGATATATTTATATATATAATTTATTGTTTTTTGGGTTGTTTTTTTTTTTAAGATGAGACTGGTCTTTTAATCCATGAAGCCATTATTGTGCTTTCATTCAATTAAACTAATAAACTAATTTTCACCTTACTATCCCTAGCTCTTCAGCAGACAGATCTAAGACTAAGAAAGCTTAGGCTACATTTTAGTTAGCTAGAACTGTTAAGGACAGGGGGAAGTGTTGAATGTTATCTCTACCCAGTTCAGTAAACCTGCAAGCTCTTTTCTTTCATCTATTTCTGCTTCACTAACTTGCAACATAATGCATGGCATCTCAGTTGGGGAAAAAGTTTGTAGCAGAACAGAAAATGAATAATGGCCTGACCTTGCACTTCACAGGGAAGTGGTTGGAGTCAGCCATCTGTTAATCACGCTAGGCGTCTGCCAATTTGAACTTTCTGTAAATGAATATTCTGCAAAACATGTTTATTTTCTGTTTTCCCCATGGCCTCTATTCTCTGAATGCTCGCTGCTGTCTTAATGCGCTCCCTTCATGCTGAAATGTTGTCTAAGACTGACTTACAAAGATACATGAGCTTCCTTCCACTCTATTAAAATCAATCCTATATATTAATTCATAATTTGGGAAAAAGTTAAGACCATACTAAATGCACTGCGCGCACACCAGATAAACAGCAGTTATTTGAATATTATAGTGGTGACACAGCAACAGCAGTTCATGCTAGAATAAGAAAATATGCAGGTATACAATAAACCTATGAAACAAGGAAAAAAAGTCAAACCGGTGATAACATGGGGATACATTATTCCTATATGTGGTGTACGTTGATTTGGCTAACTATCCATCATGATTGTGGGGACAACGCTGTCTCAGAATATGTACAGCATATCCATATTGCCCATATGACGTCAAGATGATATTAATTAAGGATCTGTGTTTTCTTTCAATTTTAGGAAACCATCCACTGGCACCCAGAGGCCTTTACATCTGTTCAGTGTTAATCCCACTGTTACAGTTATAGAATTGGGCTAGTTGCTGGTTTTGTCCTCTGTCATTGTATTCATTCATGAACAAACCTGTTCTGTGCTGACCTTACATTGTAAATGATTGTATTCACTGTGTGTGTGTGGGGAGGAGGAGACACATCAAATGCATGTTTATGCTTGTGTAAGTTTTGTGTAGAACTGTTGTTTATCTCTGTGTGTGTGTGTGTGTGTGTCAGATTATGGTCAATACCCAAAATGCAACATGAGTATTGATCTGATAACGTTCTCTGTGCTTACTCCTGCATGGGTTGTCTTTGATCAGGTTACATCCAGTGGGAATCTGTACAAACAAACACACATGCACACGGAAACTATGTTCAGTAATAAGGGAACGGATATATGATTTTGCAACACAAACATGCATAGATCCACACAGCTGCACATACTGTAGACTATGTTGTTTCCTTGTCTGTAGAACCCTCAATTGACGTTTGAATGAGCTTCAGCTATTTTAATTGACTTCACTGTAAACATTAGGTCGATTTCTTTTTTTATAAACCTATTACATTATAAATTATATATATAGTATATACAGTATGTGTGTGTGTATGTATGTATATATATATGTATGTATATATATGTATGTATATATATGTATGTATGTATATATGTATATGTATGTATGTATATGTGTATGTGTGTGTATATATGTATAAGTGTGTATGTGTGTGTATGTGTGTGTGTATGTATGTATGTGTGTATATATATGTGTATGTGTGTATATATATGTGTGTGTATGTATATGTGTGTGTGTGTGTGTATGTATATATATATATATATATATATGTATATGTGTGTGTGTGTGTGTGTTTGTACATACACACATACAGTATATATACACACACAGTATATACTGTTTGGTCTGTATATAAATCTTAGGCTTACAGTACCTATTTTACCTGGCAGCAGAATAGTTTACAGCTACAGTAAGAAAATGGCATTTAATTAATTACAATTATGTGTAAATTATCAGTTTTTTGTTAATGTTTCTCAATAAAAGTGGAACAATTGAATTAAAAATAAACACTTAAAGGTATAGTCAGCTATTGTAAGCTAAATGAAAGATGAAAAACAAAAATACACTTTTGTCAAATTCACCAAATATTTCCTTGCGTTTCGCTATTTTACCACTCTGCATGTTGAAAAAATAATCTGATACTTCTACACAGCCCTGGCTTCGTAAATAGGAACATAAACAAAGCGCCGAACACCGCTCATATTAACAAAGATGTAGCACTACGCTTTGCTTCACAATGCATTTTGATGTGTGAGAACTGTGGAGCAATACTGTTTCGATTTGAGCTTGAATTTAGCAAGATTTACTGACCCTGCCTTTACATAGTTAGTTCCCTTATTATTCCCTTAAGATCCCATATTACACTATCCTCTGTATCTACTATGTGGGCTACATTTTGCTGAAATTATTGGTTAAAATCCAGAGATAATGTCACTTATTTGTTTAATTCTGGCTAAATTACATGTTAGACAAGCCTTTCTTCTTTAAATGTTTTATGTGCCCTTTCTAAACCTTTTCCAAATCTTGAAAGCTCCAGAGAAGGTCCTACCCCCACATTGAGAACAAGTGGCCCTGATTATTTCAAATGGGCCTTGCAGGTCCCAGTTGTGCCTTGACATGGGCTGTAGGCCTACTGTACCTAATGTTACGGCCACAAATAGGTCACCAGGCAATCTCAATACTGTATGGACAGCTCTCATATTCTGCCTGCTGAAACAAGCATGCTCCTCTGTTGGTCTGTCGTTTCATGTCAATCATTTTCTCTGGCCTTCTTCCTCTTTCTCCTCCTTTTCTTTATGGCACCTTCATTTCTGTGTTTCTCTCTTTTATGCCAGAAGCCATATTATTATGGTAATCTATCTCTCTCTCTCCTCTCTCTCTCTTCCTCTCCCCCCCCTCTCTCTCTCTCTCCTCTCTCTCTCTCTCTCTCATTTTACCTCCCTCCAAACAGGCAAAGATGGCCCCTGCCTTCCCTTCAGGGCTGTGCCTGTCTGTTTTAATTTGAACTGTTGAAAATGTAACGCAAGCTAAACAGTTATACAGTACATGCCAATGTACATGCCGATGTCTTACAATGTCCCTCTATGGTCCTACAAGCATGTCACTAAACAAATTACTTAACTGATTTTGGTAAGACAAACTTTAATAACTTAAAAACAATTATAACCTAGCCTATCTTATTAAAAGCAATTGTATGTTTAATGAACCTTGCTTCTGATTTGTGACACTCTAGGTCGGTCACTGTTGACATTGTCCTTTTGCTTGGTTGCTCAACTGAAAGGGTTTGTATTGGATTCGTAGTTACACTGCAGGGACAGTTTAGCATGATGTATGAATAAAATAAATGTATCACTCGTGACTTTAATGTGTCAGGAATGTTTCTGCTCAGCTTGTGAAAACGAGATAGACAAGTGATTTGTGTCACAGCCTGTTCTGCTGTCTCTCTCTAGCTATTTCTCTCTATTCATTCAGCCTGTCTGCCTGCCTGTATCACTGTCAATATCACACTCATTTTGTTCTTGTTTCTGCATCCCTAATTATGTCCCGTCATTCCTCCCTGTCGTCTGTCTCTGTGTCCTGAACACTGCAGTGTCAATCTGCCGGTCTCTAATATATCTATTGCTATACCAACTCATGTTGTCCCATGCATTATGCAAATATTAATACCTCACTGTTACCAGCCAGCTAAGTCACGCTATGCTATGCCACATATGACGTGGCTCTGTCACAGAAGCCTCCTTGTAGGATTCACTGGAAAACCACAACTCAGCCGTAGCATCGCTGACCACACAAGGGACCATCTGTGGGTTTTATTATAATTTCAACCTTTTGCTGTGCCTGTTTCCTTTGTGGCTGTGGTGTGACAATGCTTGAATCTCACGCTCTGTGGAATGAGCTGTGCCCTGGCTGTGGTAAGTAGTACTGCACCAACTGGAGAAGTGTTTCTTTGTTGAACGGCAGCTCAATACAATCCCGCTGTATTTCGCTGAAGTGGTTCCATGTACAGTACACAGTACATAAATAAACATCACTGCTTTTACTTGAGCAGATGTTATAACTGACATTACAGTTATGACTACATTGAGAGGAAAATGTAGTGTTTGGTTGGAACACAGCATAGCTTAAATCATGTTGGTGATAAATCAACAAATATAAATCTATTTTATTCCATATGTAAATCTTCTGCAGGTGTTCGAGCTGGTTGAGATTTGTGGTTGCACTTTAATTCTAGGATGCATAACATGGGTCAAAATGACCCAGAGGCATGCATTTTGTTTTCTTAATAAGAAACAAAAATACTATGATATTCCATGTAAATCTCAATAGTCTAGTTTGAAATATGTGAAATTCTTTAAATTTTAGAGAAAAATATGATTTCATGCCGACACCCTTACATAACATGGGTCAAAATTATCCATATTAACTTAAAATAGGACATTCATTATTTTCATATTTTGCATATCAAATATTTTATCTCAAACATTATTCAAGAAAGAGGCTCCCTCCCACCTCTCTGACCTTCTCCTGCCATATACTCCCTCCCGATCTCTCCGCTCCTACTCTACAGGGCTTCTCATCACCCCCCCATTCCCCCTCTCCACCATGGGGGCTTGGGCCTTCAGCTGCTCTGCCCCCAGACTCTGGAACGCACTTCCACTGTACATTCGACATGCCACCATGTTCACCTCCTTTGCTAAGCTACTCAAAACCCATCTCTTTAAAGTTGCCTATAACATTTAACCCTTTGTTCCACTCTCTTGTCTCCCATGCCCTCCCTATAAGTATATGTATTATTTTATTTGTATATATGTCTCAAATATTTTTTAATTGTATATTGTTTCTAAAAATGTATATTCCTACGTCCAATACTGTACAGTATCTTGAAAGTTATATTTATGTGTTATATTGATCTTGATATTTGCCTATGTACAGAACTATATAATAAGTTAAATGCTTTGAAAGGTGTCCTGAAAAATTTAATGTATTATCATTATTATTATTATTATTATTATTATGCGGAAGTGACTTGGGCTCTCTATATTAAATGTTCAGCACAGGACAGAAGAGGCTCAGACTACATTAACCCATTCTTCTTTCTTACAGCCCCTATAAACGCAAAATATATAGATATATCAAAATACCTAGTATGAATTTAGTTATATAGGTAATGTATATAATCTCAATTATTGACCAATGAATGGGAAATGGGAATCTTGCTTAAAAGTCACAATTTAACTGTTTTTTGTGCTGAATATATAATCAACATATATTGTTTATAATATATGTTGCATATATCATAACAACAGTGCTTGTCAATGTCTGACTTAGATGGTAAGCGAACAGTCTGTTTGACAATTTATGTCAATCACGACCAGATGACCAAGGCTTGTGGGGTCAGAGGAGGGATAATTCATCAACCAGGCGAAAGGGTGTTAGGTGCCCAAGGCTCATTGGGCACCAAGCAGACAACGGGCTACTGTGGCACAAGCAAAATAACATTTTAACTATGGTTACAGGAGGAATGTGAAACACACTGCTCCATGTAGGGCAGCATGGCTCAGAGTGACCACACAGTCATACACACAAAACACCATGGATTCATGGAAATATTAAACTCTTCTCCGTGTGAAAATACATATTTTTAAATAACAGAATAATGTGTGTGGCAATGTTAATATATTGTACTATTGATGAAAATCTAAGTGCAGTTATATGAAAAATACTTAAGGCAGATGTATAATATCAGGATCTGTTAGGCGTAATATGGGGAATATGTAATGTGAGTTTCAGGCCTCTACCTTCTCCATATGTGAAGTATTGAATTGAATAAACATACATAAATATGCTAAAAATCATGCTTTTCCCATTACAAGTGAAGGTCATATTGACCTATGAAGATTTGGATATGTTTGGGTCATGCATCCTATAGGGATAAGATGTTAACTGTTACTGTGGTTGCATTACAATGTGTTTTTCTCTATTCCTATGTGGCAGTATTTACATCACCCCGGGACAAATAAATTCATCTTAAATCATGAATTTTGACATTGTAATTAATTCCACTTGCACTGCTTCTACATCAGATGACATGCAGTGTTATTTTGATTGTGGTATTGCACTTCTGCATTGCTCCTCTGCCTTATTTGCACAAGCGCTTGATAAAAGTGGATCATATATAGTCCAAATTTGATCACTTTGCCTTGTTTATGGCCAACAATGAAATTACACCTCTGTTTAGCTTTCAGAGCCCAATTGCTTTCTGTTTTGATGGTTTCACCCGACAAAGGACTGAGTTCACTGTCTTTCATGCAGCCACTCTGCAGGCTGGGGTCTCAGGTTCAAAGCAATCTGTGATGTGTTCCCGCATGGAGGTTACATAATGCTGACCTTAGCATGACGTCTGTGGTGTATCACACATACACACATAAAGACGTCCCCTGAATCGTTCTCTCTCTCATACCGCACACACACACACACACACGCTACAATGTATCTATTTAGCAGTTGTATAGTGTTACCTTTCCCAGCTAAATAGAAAGGAAGGTTTAACCTGATCTGTCGGCTAGCAGAGGAAGATGCTACTCTGTTGGCAGCACTGCCCCGTACATAGAAACACATGCACGTCTCTCTACCTCTGGTTGTAGTTCTGGTAGATGTTCTCCTACACCTCTCCCTCCCTTCACATTCGTGCCGACATGCACACACAAACGCACATGCACACAGTGACGTTTGAAAAACACGATCAGGTGACTGATGAATCACTAAAACGACTCAGCAAAACAAATGGATACAATAGCGTAGGAATGTATGGCACAATACCAGCTGTAGGGTGTTCGTCATCATTATCAAAGCTGTCGGTTCATAATCACATAGGATAAACATATGGAAAATGATCAAAGAAATTTATTTTCCTGCATGCCATGGCAATTAATACACATTGTTACTCAACAAAGGACATCATACCATGTCTAGCACAAGGAGACAGGGTGTGTTTCACATTTAAAATGGACAATTCCCAATGACAGCTGGGGCAACTCCTAACTCCACATACCAGCATTATTTTACTGTAAACTTAAGATATTTTACATACAGCGTATCATAAATGGTAGGCATATCAATCATCAGTAAAATAACACAATTATATTTTACTGCTGTATGACGTATGTCACTCATTATGTGTCATTATTTCAACTTTTCTGAATCCATGACACAGGACTGACAAAATATGTAAAGCATTTTTGTCATCTAGCATTTATAACATTTACTCTGCTGGTCCTTTTGATTTAGCAAAATCCACTCTGCTTTTCAAACTATGTGGAAACTATAGGTTAAAACCACCATCTAACTGAAATCTTGATAGTTCTATAGGTGGCAACAGCAATTAGCCTACTCAGGGTGCGGACTGAATGTTGAAAGTATTGCAAGAACCTTTTCCCAGAATTTTCAAAGATGTTTGCTGCATTTAATATTGGGTGTGGTGAGTGTTGCTCAATGATATGTATTAAAAATGAAGCTGCATATTCGGACCTGTCAGGGTGTTTTATTTGTGAGTTTGTCATAGTGAGAATGACAAACAACATACAGCTGTTGTGTTTGCCATGTGATGTCATTGTTAAACTTGTGTTGTTCTAATAGGTTGAAGGTGGTCCAATCACATGATAATGATTTGATTGACACCTATTGGCCTACCTCTAAGGCTTTTGAATTGAATAGTTTCCAGACTGATGTAGAGCAGAACATATTGTGGAACTTGTAAAAGCAGGTTGGTCATAGGCTACATTTATCAATCCATTTACTAGCCAGCACCTCTATACACAAGGTGTGCGTTTTCATTGTTGTGATACATTTATCAATCCATTTACCAGCCAGCACCTCTCTACACAAGGTGTTTTTTCATTGTTGTGATACATTTATCAATCCACCAAGGCTGAAGTCATTCTTTTTTACTTTCCTGGGTGCTCACACTTCCTCCGATACCTGTGTATAGCACAGTCATGACTCATGAGTTTCTGAACATTATTCAGGAAGGTCTTTCCATATTGGCTAACAATACTGACTAAATTAGAAAGCCTTAATTATTTACTTCTGACTCACTCAGTACAGGTTACTGTACAGTTAAAGATGGTGTAGGTAAGTTTTGAGAGTTGCAATGAGAGACATTTAAATTAATAAAAGAGAAACCCCTGAAACCCATCCGCTACTGTGTGCATTCATGTGACTGACAGGCAATGTAGATTTGCAAGACCAATCAGGGAAAAGATTGGTCAGAAAAATTCGGGACACTAGTCAAATCTAAATGGACTTCTAGTATATGGGAGTGTTGGCAATAAACCAGAGCAGACATGGATGACAGATGTCTACGATGACTTTTCCAACAAATGACACTAAATGTATTTCTACATTCCTTCCTAAATCTCATTTAAATATCTATATGCAGTATAGAGATTAAAGATGGCCTGAATGAGCAAGTCTGGTTAAACCAGGTTACCTAAACAGGTGATCTGCTGTGTGGGAGAGGTGATCTTCTCCACTGCTTGTCAACTGATTAATTACAAGTAGTTATTACAGCATGTGGCCTGACCCTAGCTGTCTTCATGCAGTAAGAGATTTCAACAGGAAAATACTGTATGTCCTGTTGTGGGGTACGGAAAGGACTGTTCGGTTTTTTAAAAGTTTAATATAAATATTCTACATGTTTGTAGCAGTAATTATATCCCATTTATGGTTTCTATTTTATTTTGACAAAATGCCATAAATTACAACTTAGGCTTCTAATAATACCTTAAATAAATATGCATGGAAACTGCTAAATTCACAAAGACTTGTCAGGCAGGTTTGTTCAACTCTCTTTGTGTTGCTCTATGTTTATGGAATATGTGTGCATATGAAATCCTCTCCAAAAAAATGTCAACCTTTAGTTTGCACACGTACACATGTACCATGCAAATAGAGCTGAACAGTGATGTTAGAAGGAGTTCTAGTGTAGCATAATGACTGGTAGGTCTGAATAGATGAGCGCCTCACCTTGATAGATAAATATTTACTCATTCTGACACTTCTCTTAAAGTCATCACGGATGTTTTCAATAATTAGGCACTTGTTAGAGACATGAAAAACAATCCATTTCATAAGGAGTCCAACGTTATCAAACGTAATCATTTTTTATTTGTTTTACGGAGTCATGCGATTGTTTGTCACACCTACAGTATTGCATTCTCATTGTATTGTCTTATTGTGAGCGTTTAATACCATTCAGGAAAGGGGAAGTCAGATATGGCTTTATATTTTGCATGGTGGAATGCAGGCAGAGAAAATAGACACTATCTATCTGTCAACACTTGGATCGTCTTCAAAATTGTATGTCCATAGTTATGTCTAAGGAGCTCTCGTTCCTGAGACAAGAAACAAACACTGGGGGATCTGTAGACAGTGGGAGCAGGATGTATAATATTAACAGGAAGTTCAGGAAGTGCTGAACTGCAGCCAGCTCTCTTTGTACGTCCAGCACACGTCACATTGACCATCATTTGATTGGCTGCTTCAAAGCAGCCAATCAAATGGCACATGTCTGCAGGGCATCATTAGGCTACAACAGCACCCTCATTATTTTAATAAGTTAGCACAACTTCAATTATACATTCACGACTTCAACCGTCCACGAATAGCTTGAATAGTGATGGTTACTCTTTATCTTAACTTATCTGACATTAGCCACATTACTGTAAATGCCTATTTCTTATTCTTAAAAAAAAAAATACACACCAAAGACAAAGAACAGTATATATTCAGTAAACGTATCAGTTAATATAGCAGGCCAGAAATAAAATACCCCCTATAGCCACACATGTTGTGTATGCCTTTGTGACTATCTTATGTCAGTTTTGCTGCACCAGATTAACTGTTTTTTTATACTTCATACCTTTAACATATAAAGAGGTAAAATCCACCAAATTCACTCAAATACACCTCTGTGAGTTCATAGTGGTTTCATGGGACAGGAAACACAGGCTGGTTTTTGAGATAATGATAATTGATTTATCCCTACTGAACAGATGTAAGTATGTGTGTGTGTGTGTGTGTGTGTGTGTGTGGGGGGGGGGGGGGGGGGGGGGGGGGGTTT
>JAODLL010000877.1:0-13634 GCA_026546735.1 Forbesichthys agassizii | reverse complement strand
TGATAAACAAAATTAATTGAGTGGGTGGTGCCCCGTTTAATATTAATAATATTAATATTAATAATAATAATCATAATCGTACGTGACCCCCTACACTGGCCTGACCCAGCTCAGAGGGAATCCTCGATCACGCCTGTCTGACGGTTACCCGTGCCACTCAGTTTCAAAGAGGAAAATATTTCAGATTAAGTGGTGTTGTGGTGTTCTAGACGTTTCAATTCTGTGCTTTACTCCTCTTTTGATCGCTTCCAAGCATAGAACTTTTCCCCATCTTAGGATAGGTCCGTAGACACAGAACAATTAGGATTAGGGTGTATATACAGACCAAGCGGTTGTAGTGTCCTCATGTCCAATTGGTTCCATTGCTTTATCCCATATGGTTCCATCCCAGGCCCGGGGTGGGTAATCAGGAGAATCGGGAGCATTCCCGGTGGGTCGCTTGTCTTTTGGGCTTGCTTTACATTTGTCACGTTAGTCTATCTTCTCTTAAAGTAGGCTACACATGTTCCGCATTCTGACACGCAGCCTCGTACATGGGTTGTACCATGTGAGGGAGTCCATAGCCCGTCTTTTCCAAAGTTTTCTCAGTTAGGCTACCGATAGCTGGGCTGGCCTGTTCCTGCTGCAAAAACTCTGCCACTTATGTCCATTTTATACTCACAGTATAACCTCCTCACAGACGCTTAATCAGGGTGGGAAATTAGCACCCATCAAATACGGGTATTTTTTCAGAGTGGCTGGTAATTTCGCCTTTTATACCAGCCACAGTGGCGGGTCGAATGTAAAAGAAATGTAGGCTATTATAGTTAAGACTGACGTACCCGCGACTTTAAATATAGCATGAGATTGTTTTAGGGGCGAATGCAGGGTAAACATAGCCGTACTATAAGCTTGAATAGCAACTGTATAGTCTTATTAAAAAACCCACGAGACAAACTGCAAATCCAAACATTGGCTCAGCAGATGTTCCCTAACCAAAATGCTTTTTTTATGGACAGCTATGAGGATGTGACGTATTTAATTCTGGACTTGACGCCTCAGTGCCCAGATGCTTACAGGGTGCGGGCAGGCTTACTACCCCACGAGCTGCATACAGTCTATTTGTGTAAGAAAAAATAATTATGTCTGCACGTTTAAAACGCAACTTGCCGTTTCTGCACAAATTAGTTTCAACTTCTGCACGTAAGCGCAAAGAGCTGCTCGTTAATTCTATGGACGATGTTGTTTTATCTCTATGCGAGATTGCATTAAATATTTTGAAAGGCAACATACCGCTTACCAGAACCCAGTTGAACAAGTTGAAAAAGAAAAAAAAAATTATTAAACTTTTTGCGGATAAAAAGGCTGTTTTAAAGAAAAACGTAAAGTTATATCACAGAAGGGGGGGATATTTTTCCCTCTTTTGTCTGTGGCGTTGCCCTTCCTGACATCCATAATAGGGGATGCCATACGTAGTTAAGAAAATTAAGTTGGCGCAGAAAATGTATCTGATTACACCTAAACAACCCGAAGATATGAATCTTACTCGCTCACGCGACGAAAATATCATACAAAAGGCTGAGAATGAATTGGATGTTAAAATGAAAGCTATTCTAAATCAAGATGCACTGAATTGTATAAACAGCTATTACAACGTTATCTGAGCTTGCAGAAACAGGAAGCCCTTGACAAAGCCCTACATCAAAGCCCACGTCATCTAATGAAAATATCTCTGGGGCAATGCCCCCAAAGCTGTCAGAGAAGGAATGGAAGTTACATTTTACAAAAAATGGGGGATTCCTGGCAGAACAATAAAAGGTTTGCATATTATGGATTTGATTAAAAATATCACAGCCCCTTACAAAATAGCCGAAACACGTCGCCCTCACGGATGAAACCCTATTTTACAAGCCCTGGTTGAACTTAATGTCCCTCGATCATCAATCTCCAACAGAGGCGCTAGACAAAAGCTATCTGTCTTAAAACACTGTGCCTCAACTTCAAACTTTTCACCTAGCGCTGGATAATGGGTCTTGAAGGGTGTAGTTATGGTAAAATATTTGTCTCCTGTTCTTTTGTAAAAACTTTAAAATACTGGGCGGGTAGTAAGAGAAATCAAGTTTAAGGCCGTATAAATCAAAGAACGTGGCTACTCCATCATCCTCTAGAGTCACAGCAAGCCAGTGCTCCTCCGGTTGATTGCTGTGATGGGTGTTTACGATGAAATATCTGGGTCTATCGAATAATTTTTCCATAGGGAGTTCGTTGCTAGCATACACCCCTTCAAATAAGTTGCCGATAAGATGGTGCATCAAGCTTTGTAGTTCCAGGGTATTCATTATTTTCTTTTAATAGAAGTCAACTTCTATATCAATACTTGTCCCTTGGCGTTAATTTCTAAAATTTAGTCAAAACAGGCGTAGACTATTAACGTTACTGTATTTGGTAGGGGGGCACAGAATCTTAAATCCAATCTCAGGCTTCCTGAGGCTATTGTAGAAAGTGATGCTACGTCGTCACCGGGGTCTAAATTAAAAACAAACAGGCTGTATCCACTTTCAAATTCCTCCCTTGTGATCGCTAAGGGCTGGTCCTTTAGGTGTCGGCCCGTTGCAAGAAACATATTGTAAAATTCCCAAACTGATTGATTATTTGCAGTCAGGTTGAAATTGTTTTGATGGAATCTGTCTTCCGTCATGACATAAGCTCAAATGTTCCAAATCAAAGTGTTGGAAATTAAAGGGGTTCCTGTTACGTGTACCCACAAACGCCAGTGAAACGCTGACCTTCTTGATAAACATTGATGCGCCCAGAATTTGTAGTTTAAACCCCCCCTCATTAGCCGACATTAGACAAAAATCATCTTTAGCCCTCGTCAGTTTGATTTTCATCTCCACAGAATTCAGCAGCAGTCTTTCGCAAAAGACAATGTCAGAGTGAATAGGCCCC
Source organism: Forbesichthys agassizii (assembly GCA_026546735.1). Taxonomy (NCBI): domain Eukaryota; kingdom Metazoa; phylum Chordata; class Actinopteri; order Percopsiformes; family Amblyopsidae; genus Forbesichthys; species Forbesichthys agassizii. The sequence goes on along the minus strand of JAODLL010000877.1, from coordinate 10,706 downwards.
ATCACATGGAATTCTTTCGATTCTGCACTGTGATGGGCCCTGCTGTTGAGACCTGCATTGCCTGCTCCAGGTAGGGTTTCTATAGACGTTGGTGTGTCTTTGAAAAACATGCCTGCCCCAAATTTTCAATCGGAGAAATAAAAGTGTGATGAATGAGTGAATTGAGGTCCAGATAGAGGTCACCGTCACCTGGTATGAAAAAGTCTAGTGTGGACCCTTCTGCAATAGCCGATATAGGCATAAACTCAACGTACGTTGATTTTTCCAGCGATAATTGAGTAATGGGAGCTGTAAAAAGGTCAAGCTCTGATTTTGTGCACTCTATAGATTTGTGATGCAGCAATGCCATGGTGAATTAAAAAATGTTGCCGGAATGCTTAGACGTCCTTTTCTTCCGTCCGCCTGCCTTGACAGACTTTGCAGGGCGTCTGCTGCGTTTTTTTAACAGGGGTGGCAGAGGGCAGTCTAGTTCCAGGGGGCCTCTTATTTTGGCTGCGTGAAAACATTACAAGCCCTGATCCCGATTGCTCTTGCAATAGCTTAATAGATTTGAACCATTTCTCCATTCTGTCAGGTGGTGTGCAGGCAGGGTGGACCCAAAAGCACGACACGCTGGTTCTCCAAACACAGGGATTTTATTCCAGTCTTAACAGTCTGACAGTAAATGAAGATTCGACAAAGACAACAGAACACACTAGGGCTTAAATACAGGGACACAAGACAGGCCATTGGATACAGACAACAAGCGGCGGGGAAAGCCCAGCGGCGGAGGAGGCCGGCGGTAGCTGCTGCGGCCCAGTGGCGGAGGAGGCCGGTGGAAGCTGCTGTGGCGGGGAGAGCCCAGCGGCGGAGGGGTCCGGCGGGAGCTGCTGTGGCGGGGAGAGCCCAGCGGCGGAGGAGGCCGGCGGGAGCTGCTGCGGCGGGGAGAGCCCAGCTTGACCCAATTTTCTGCATTCCAGGAGGTAAATATTTTTCAATGTCATGATTATCCCTTTCAGTGTCTGATTCGACGACTTCCTGCGGTGCACCATCAGCGACCACTTCATTGTGGGACCGCTTTCCACCATCAATGTAGACGCCTTTTCCCTTACCAACGACATCTTCACCCTGAGGCCCGTCAATCTGTAGATTTCCGTAGGGCAGTCGACCCCCCTCGCGGTGGTCAATATACCAATGTTTGATTTGGTTAAATAGACCCCTCATTTTCTCAAAGTCGTCTTCACAAATGCAAATAATAGGCTTAAAACACCGTTTTTTTTCAGACACATGGACCGGTGTAAAATCGGGCCCTGTTAATGCCCTAATGTTAGACCAAAAACATTTCAGTAAGTAGGTCCTTGATTTACTGCAATCCACACAGAAAGATGCGTTGAGGTCCCCGTCTGCAATGAACCGGCAGCTAGGTAGAAAATAAGAGGCTTTATTTTCAATGTAATGCATCATCTCCTTAACAAAAGTAAAAGTAATAAAAAATCAACGCAGGTTAACTTCAAGAAGGGCTTGCGCATGTTGAAATAGAAATCACCCGCTTCCAAGTTGAACATTACTATGCTATCATCATCAGATGGTATATACCCTAAGCGACGCTCATACTTCAGGGGCCATGTTTGCAATTTTCACAGTTTGAAGTCTCACTGCAAAATGAGCTTTTTTTAAAAACTCTCGGACCCACCCCGTGATGTCACATTACAGGGGAGGGACGACTAAATGCGTCGGGCACTAATGATTGGCTAGGAATAGAAAATTCCCACGCTCAGGGACACCTCCCACCATGACGTCACACTTTAGCGGAGGGCCAACGACCGAATGGGGATGGATCTCAAGACCGGAAGTAGGGGGCGGGACTAAGAACGGATGAGGCTGGGCCGGAAGTATGGGCGGGACTAGGGGTGGGATTAGGGGCGGGCACCTGTCACCTGTCACTTTTGAAAGGGGGCGTGTTTGATGGAAGATACTGTGTATATCTCTCTTATACCCAATGCTTTTTTAGTTTAGAAAATAGTAATAACAAATTAGTGATGCATCAGTCTGGTTTTTGCTGGACGATACCGATTGCCGATTTCAGTCCGCAAAATTGTCCAATACAGATATGACCCTTTTTATTATTAATTAATTTAAGCCTTTTTTTCATTTTTATTAAAAAATGTTTTGCTGTTCACAATCATTCTCATAGCTGGATGGCTTGGTTCCAGGCTTAAAACTCATTATATAAGGATTTTACGAAAAGTCATTGAATAAAATAAATGGGAAATGTACTTTCGGCACCAGAGCCACAAAAAAAGTAGGCGGCCACTGTTACACTCTATAGGCACTTATTGAAATTAAATAATTGACCTCCGACACATCTCTAAACCCAACCTCTACATCACCACAGAGTACACCATGGCCAACATAATCTCAGTTTCCTCTGGACTACTGTGCATTGCCACCGGAATCATTGCCATTCTGATGTCAAGGAACCTCCCCATGTTGATATGCCGTTACCACAGATACGCATGGGCAGCAGTGTTACCCATACCTATGTTAACCCTCACACACACACACACGACTTAAATGTTAATGTTGAACTTGACATCTTGTCTACGGATGACCTTGGGGTTGAAGATGTTATTGATGCTGGATGCCTGTTGGAGGTTATCAGTCTGTATCAGTCAACGAAGAGGGTCTTCGACGCTGTGAGGAAAACACCAAGGTGTTTGGTCGACCTATCAGCTGTTGGACGTGCTTGGTGGATTTGGAAGGTCTCAACATGCGAGGCCAATTACTATTATTATTATTGAGAAATAAAACAATTTTTTACCACCATCTTGCCATAAGTGCCATAATCAAGTCAATGAATCAATTAATTTGTCTCCGTCTTGCCAGGATGTCCTTGAGGCTGGTATGTGGAAATGTCTAGGAGCAGCCACGTACGTAGAAGCAGAAGAGGGGGATTTGCCATCGGAATATGTGGACAAGCTGGGGGTGCTCAGTCCACTTTCACTACCTGGCCTGCCGTCTAGTTTTGGAAATGTGCATTTCGACAGAAGAGGGTCTGAACCTGTTCTTCCTCAAGCTCAGGTGACCTCAAATCGACAATATCCGTCATCCTCTGTTGGGACTATATCCAACCGCCAAAGCAGCCTTTGGCACACTGCTTCAGCAGAGGTGACTTCTGAAGGAGGATCAATAGATCAACAAAGAACTCAGACCTATTGTCGATGTCAGCAGCGTGTATGGTGTTGAACAGCAGCTCAGCCACGCCCTCGCGCTCCTTCAATGGCCTGGGGGATCTCAGCGGGTGAACATAGACCTACCCTACTGTTTGGGTATTAAAGTTAGCAAACCAAAAAAAGTGTAATATAATTCAGGCAGATTAAACGATAGCTAAAATTCAGTTACCTGACATTCAACTCGTTCCATTGCTGTGGCTGGAAGTGATGTGCGCGCAGGTAAGCTCTATAATTGCCGTTAACAAGTGTTCAAGCAATATAATAGAACTGAATGATGTAGCGTTTAAGGTAATTACTACTAGCTTTACTAGGTGGCTAGGCTAAGGCAGGGTATCTTCCTTGCAGTTCATCACGCACTCTGAGGTGACTAAAGTGAATTGTTGAGCGCTGCAGAGATTTTATATTGCGCACTTGTCACTTACCTGTTCCTTGAGTTGCAGGATGCCACGAATCACATTTCACAGAGCTAAATAATCGTCAGAGATGCCTCTAGTAAAAGCATTAAATCAAGAAAAGGCTAAATTAATGATGAATTTCAATTTAAATTACAACAGATAGGTTTTCCGTATCGGCCATTAGAAAGGAAACTGACTACAACCTCTCTCTTATTTTGAGTGGAAATTGTCCCTATTGGTGCAACCCTAAAATAAACAAATAAATAAAATAATGTACTATGAAATTTCATGTTAATGTGTTTGTGATTTGTTTAAGAAGTCACATAGATCCCAGAAATATGTAATGCGCATGTTTATGATTATTTTTCATGGGCCATGGATGCTAGGAATTCACTGAATCATGCACAAATGTGCATGCTCAGAATCAGATACAAGAAGTCTGAGTTTTCTATTAAATGGTTGGACGCCATTTCTAAGTGCCATATATAATACTCTTATAAAACATCTATGGTTCACACACCTGCATGTTTGTGTGTGATTGTGTCTGCTTTTACTCACAGTGCTGTAGCACCTCCCAGTGCCTATCCCACTTCTCAGATAGTTCATGGTGCTTAGCAACCACCTTGTCCAGTTTTTCCTTGATCTAGAATTAAAAATTGAAACACAGCAGTCTAATCAGATCTCCCACTGAACTCTAGGCCACATTTACGTCCCTTGGTAAAAGAAAAAAATGTAAGCAATCAAATTAGGCTAGCTTCATGTCACGTTTCAAACCGTGATTAGTCTAGACTATCCAGAAGAACCAAGCATTCTGTGGCACTTCCCTTGAACACAGTGAGCAGGCCTAATGGACATGTGAAGATATTCTTATATTGGATTAAACTTTTTATAAAAATGCTTAGGTTCTTTTAATCGATGAGCCTTTATGGAATATAAATGGAATATATACAAGAAATTGATAGGTTTGGACACATTTTCTGACTTTATGTTCGCTTCAAAGTTCAAAATTCAAAATGTTGTATTTTGTTTACATAGAACAACTGGTACATTGGTAAATATGAAGCAATTGTTACTCTGCTGCTCATAGTTTTCAAGGGCTAACTTAATAATGATTGAATTGTGGATAATCGAACTATTCTATGTGTACAGACGTTACCATCTCAATTTGTATGGTGCATGAGCGAAGGCCAGTCTATTGTTTTCAGATAAGAGTAATTTACATTGTGATTGTTTAGAATTGTCTTAGGGTCTAGTGTCTAGTCTATGACAGCATTCCTTTCACACATTCAAAATAACGCTTCCACGCCATATAAGACTGCCATCTACTAGCGAGCAACACAGGGATTTTTTTGTCCGTTCTGCTACAAGAGCTTACTTTACTAGCCTAGATTCCATGTGATGCCCATAGTTTAAAACGTTTCTTTTTATTTGTCTATAATGTTTAATGGCGAACGACCCATAGAAACTCCACAGTGCCCCCAAGTTGTTCAGTGTAAATATACCAGTATGTGGCCAGATAATGGAACTGAGAACTCAGTGAGTTGGCCCACTATGCAAAATTGTCGGCACTGGAACTTTCAGTTAACACAACGCTTAGTTGAGCAACCTGCAGGCAACAACTTAACAATTGTATATTCAAAGAATTTTCCACAAGCTAGATTTGAGCTAAAATGTTATCAACAAGCTTTCCGTACTTTCCGGCATATAAGATGACTTATACGTGTAGGTTATACAAATTGACAGCTAGAATGCCAAAGGTCTGCAAGGCTGTAATTGCTGCAAATGGAGGATTCTTTGACGAAAGCAAAGTTTGAAGGACAAAATTATTATTTAAAATAATTATTATTTCTAACCTCGTCAATGTCTTGACTATATTTTCTATTCATTTTGCAACTCATTTGAGCAAAGAATGTGTGAGTTTTCATAGAAAACATAAAATTGTCTGGGTTACCCCAAACTTTTGAACGGTAGTGTATATACACACACACCCCAAAATTATACATTTGCTGATACTTGTTTTTCATTATGACATGATTATAACTACGGACACTACAAAATGTACCTTTTGTCTTTGCAGGTGCACATGTGGGAATTGTAACAGCATGCCCACAGAAACTGAAAATGCTTGCTGCAAGGAGATACCACAGACAGGTAGCTAAACTATTTTTGCTTTGTGCAACCACATGCATTTTTCTAAAGTTATAATATTGTCACTAATACATCTTTCAATCTACAGGTGTTCAGAAGAATGAAAAAAAAACTGCTGTTCCTGTCTGCTGTATGACCCTTCATCCTGGCTTAGAGAGTTTGTCTAAATTATTACTCCTTACAAAATGCACTAAATCTGTACAGACAAGAATATGGTCCCTTGAACCTCAGAGGATTTGAAATTATTGCATGATGTTATTTATATAACCCAATCTAACATAAGCATGATCATTTTCTCTTCATTAAGTCATTCATTCATGATTTGTATATAATAATGAAGACACTGAGGAATTTAGTAGAACAGTAGAAATGTATATTGTTTATATTATTTACAAAGCAATGAATTGGTAACTCAAAATAGAATATGCACTTATTGTGTATATAATATCACAGCTTGAGATGTTGAGACATATCACTATGTGGATTTTACAAGTCTGTATCCATACTGTAGCATGACGTTTGATTATCCTCTAGGCCACGCATCATAACAGACAACTTCGGAAATGTACGCAGCTATATTTGGCTTGATTCAAGGTGTTATATGTGAACCTAGGGATCTGTTTTTTCCAGTTCTGCCATTCAAAATCACCTCCGGTAAACTAGTATTCACACATGCGCAGATCTAAATAACCAGACAGAGTCCTGCTGCCACAACAATGAAGCACGCACTCTGCATGGTATATGGGTTATGGATAATGATATTTGTGTACCCCCAAATTACACAGAGCTTTACACAATGTCTAAAATAATTTAGATATGACATTTGGATAAAATATCTTTCAGGTGTACATGAAGAGCTTCATACGTGGTAAACAGGAATCGTGTGGGTTCCCAACTTCTATACACAATGATGCAGACAAGCTTGCGCTTACTTCTGCTTCCACTGCTCCCTTGAGGGATGGGTTAAATGCAGAGGATGAATTTCGCAACACTCTCTCTCACAGTGCTTTTTGAATTGGGCACCCGCATTCTTGCATACGGCAATCGGGCAATCCAATTCCCATTTCAAATAGCACCCCATTGTAACAGACTTTTTTTGGGGGTGGGGCCTCCCAAGCCCCTTAAACAGCGAAGAGGCCCGAAAATCGCTGAGCCGGTTCTTGGGGGACCTCCATATGCACCATCCGAAGCACGGCCCTCTAGGTGGTCCGCATAGGAAAATTTGTGAAAATTTCAAATGGGTCTCAGGTTTTCAGATTTTGGAGGTTCAACCCTAACCTTAGCTGTTTTTTATTTCCGGCAGTCCGATCCTCTCCAAACTCAGATATGTTGTCCCCGGGCAATCCCCGGACTGACATTTTAAGGATCAGGCCCCCCGCGACCTACGGTTCCGAATCGATAGGAGTGTTCTGGATCGGGCAATTTTGGTCAATGTAAAAGCACCCCAATTGGGCGAAGGCTTTACTCAAGGATTGAATGTAGCAAACGTCGCCAAATTATCTAAGCAGCTACAGGGCGTCAGGCCGAGCAACCCATTTCAATTTTAGGCCCCTGTTACCTTTCAGGAACCCTTGGGAGCCATTTTTTTTGGGAATACTCTAGGACCGGGAAAATTCAGTGGTCTTATTTGGACGTGGCGATGAACATGTGGTGTTGATTTGTAGACCCTGTCTTAAAATATCCATAAAAAATGCTTAAAAATTAAAAAATTCTAGGGTTACCTATTTATAAAAGCACTGAGTTGTCTTAAAGCCCCTGATTTGGGCAAATAGTCTTTTGGGCAAAGCTTCAACTACGAATGTCACAGAACAATGTGACTTTACTCCTCAACTACGGGCCGTTGCGAGTTGTTTAAGAGACCGCCCATTTCGGACCCCCGGGCCCCATTTTGGCAATCCCGATCGCAATAATGCCTGCTCCTGTATCAGGAAATTTTTCCAGATCTCGATGACACCCACCAACCCAATGGAAAGTGCAATTACATTGGGAAAATGCCCGTTTGGGGACGTTTTCAAAAATTTCTATACGTCTTCAACCATAAATTTTAGTCACCATTAAAATTGAAATATATAAGCCTACTCAATTATTCGTTGCCATTTTGATGTTTCATTTTACAATAAAATTACAGTTTTAGCTAGAAAATCGTCTAAGGTTTGACGAAATTGTTATACGTCAGTATATTGACGAAATTTGTATTCACCTTTTTGTGACATATATCCCTTTTGAGTAAACGGCACCATTTGACATTGATCTCATGAGACTGGGCTGACATTTTCGACACTATGTAAACATTTGTAAAGAACAGGCGTGTTGGTTATAACAGTTTGCATGGTATATTGGGGGACATTGTATCTTCTACACATAGCGTGTAACCATTCTATAATTTCTATTGGGGTTGTTCCTCCAGCACTGTGCCATTACCGGACCCATCGATAAACCCTTAGACCTCTGACTGAGGTAATAGATGCAATGGGGCCCACACGCAGTTGATAACGGTGTTGTAGTTTGTAATTATATATAATGTGAGATCTGTGTTGTGTTAGAAAACTTAATATACTCTTATGGTATGCAAAATCTGGGTGAAAACCATAAGTCATAGAACGTTGCGATATCGTTAGATTTTAAGGGTTAGCGCTAGTCAATGTGCACCAGGGGACCCCCTATCGTGAGTGCTGACGATGAAATACTCGGGGCCTGTAAAATTCATCACACGCATACACCCCTTTATATTGGCCATCCAATATAGGTCTCACAATAGCTTCAATCTCCATGGTGTTCATATTCTAATAATAATCTACAAGAACCTGTCTCTCCATGCTCCCGTTGCTTAGTAGTGTTACATAGAATGGATGATTCATAGCTACAATAATATGTTCTGCACTGTACTGGCTAGGACACAGGAGTTATATTTTTGAGGCCAGCTGCGCCAGCTAACTAACGCATACTTTTTACGGTTGACTAATTATGTTTGTAAAACCTTATCCACATTATAAATCTTGTCCTCAGCTATTTTAACCTTCTGCAGCTCTTGTTCATAGAACAACCCAGTTATGACCTCTCCCTTGAACTCCTTTAATTTATACACCGGCGGGGTCCTAGGAATACTTATATATATCGTAAACAGTTATATATATCGTAAAGTTATATATATCGTAAACAGTTCGCTGGGGTAGCAGCGAACTGTAGCAGTGGATGTATACATCCAAAGAGTGACCAATAGGCAAAATTCCCCTGCCTGCAAGAGGCTGGCTTTTTTTTTCTTTGCCAGCCTTTCGATGTTATGATCGATAGATTACGAATCTACTTTTTCAGAGCTTCAAACCGAGACGTGCGAGAGAACACTGCCAGGATTCACATGACTTGTAAGTTCGTAACAGTGGGTGCGAAGGACGAGGACAAGGCAAGGGGACCAAGGACGAGGACAAGGACGGAACAAGGAACGAGGACGAGGGACGAGGACGGGACAAGGGACAAAGGACGAGGACAAGGTATGGGAGAACAAGGGAGGAGGGCAGGAGACGAGACAAGGAGACTTCCCCGCTTGCTGGGCGGAGGTTTAAAAGGCTTTTCACCCTGGCACCTGTTGCCAGTTCTTTGTAATTATTCGATGCACGTACCAGCGATCGACCTACTTCTTACCCACATTCGCCTCATCAGGAAGAACAGTCTGCCGACCACTCGCCTGATGATCTCGACTGTCTTTCCTTCACCGGACAGCCACGCATGTCTTCTCTTCGCCGGACAGCCACGCCTGCCTTCTCTTTGCCGGACAAGCCTCGCCTGTCTCCTCTTCGTCAGACATCCGCTGCGATCACTCTCCACGACGGCCTCGTCTGTCTACAGACTCCCGCCGCACGCAAGTTTAACCAGCTAGCAAGCAACACCACCTTAGCCCCTAACATTTGTACCTCTCCTGTCTGTATAAATAAATCCTGTTTTATTTATAACTGCCATCTCCTGCCTCTGTGTCCTGCACTTGGGTCTCCGCCCTTCTCAAGATCGTATCTTGAAACATCTAAGGATACTGAAGAGATCAATTGTGTCCCAGTACCAATCATGCTGCTTGGTGACCCTGCATACCCCCTGCAAAGTTGGCTGCTCAAAGGGTACACTGACACAGGAAACCTGACAGATAAGCAAAGCTATTTTAACGAGTGACACAGCAGGGCTAGGATGACTGTGGAGTGTGGGTTTGGTCGACTAAAAGGGCGGTGTGAGGTGAGGTGTCTGGGAAAGCGCCTGGATGTGGACATCAACCCCATCTCCAAAATTATAAGCACATGCGGTACTCTCCACAATGTGTGCGAGAAGCATGGCGAGGCCTATGAAGAACCAGGTTAAGCTGTTCTTCAGTTCGACAGAGGGGCAGATGGAGCGGCACAAGATTTTTAGTCAATGAGAGTCAGAGGCGCGCTGACAGCATTTTTTTTTTGCCAACATTGAACCACAGAATAAACTTGCTGTTTGTTGCTTATATTGCTTGCATTAAAATAAGTACTGTATGCAATTTGTAGTTTAAAAAAAAAAAAGTGAGTACATTATCCAAATGTTAGAAAGTTGTGTACGCTCCTAGCTCAAGACGTTATTTTCTCATGTCACTCAGTGATTTAAATAGATGTTATACTTATTTTATATGTATGGTACTTCGAAAGGTTAAATAATGTCTTTGTACTATACAAATGAAAATGACTTATACAGTAGATCAGTGACATAGCAGCTTTAATTGACACTGTTCATTCACAATGTGTTAAGTAAAACAATGTTCAAAACAAATTAAGATACATTTTTGTTCAGAAAAATGTCATCATTGCTTATTTTACCAAAGAGAAAATCTAGACTGTGCAAGGGTAATGTAAACAACTAGCACCACATTGAGATAGAATAGAATACAACTTTATTAATCCCCCTTAGGAGCAATTCATCCTCTGCATTTAACCCATCCCCGAAGGGA
>JAODLL010000876.1:0-37316 GCA_026546735.1 Forbesichthys agassizii | reverse complement strand
ATGGCACACGACGGCCACCGTAGATTCTAAAACACCGCTTAGACAGGAAGTGGAGAGCGGAGAGTATACAGATGAATACTATTTGCAATTTGACCACCAGAGTCCACTAATTCTTACATAGTGGTCCTTTAAGGTCAAAATAATGTTTGATCAATGCTATCTCATTAGCGGCTAGCTGGCCTATCTTCCCATAAGCACAAATACAGATGCTGGTGCCCACTCACGCAAAAACATATAAATATGCACGCACAAGCACATTGGTGTATATGAAGTAACACATTGCTTTTGCCATTGAATTACCTGGACAAAATAAGTATTAAAGTGTAAAGTTCTGCACCACAGCTCTGAGCCTGACTCCACCCATTACAACTTTGAAAAATGTGTCAAGAAGACGAGCTGGGGGATAGGAAGAAAGGGCTGAGAGGGGGAACATTTGAATTTGATGACATATCAGCATACTAAGTGTACCGATGAAAACCAGCCAGGTCCTGGGGTGATTTTTAACGGATATGACGTCTAGTTCTCTTTCCAGCCCATAAAATTATGATTTTTATATAAACGGGAATTGTGTCAATGGTAACAGCAGCATTGATGTGTCTCTTCAGATATCAGTCCCATTACTTAATTTACAGTTCAAATAACGCCTTTTAGGGTGCAGTTACACTTTAATCACATGTTATCTGAGGAGCAGAAAATGAAAGTGTAGAATGGGCTCAGAGAAGAGACGGAGTACCAGAGAAGAGAGCTGAGATGAAGCAAGATGAGAGAATCCAACCCTTAAACATCACAGCTGTATCTACATTTAAGTCCACACGTTGATTTTCACTGTCATTGTTTTGTCAAAAGCATAAAATGTTTAACACGTCTAAGAAGAAGTTTTCCAGATTAAATAGATACATTTGTATCATGTTCCTGCTTATATTGCTAATACCATATTTATATAAATATCTGCTCTAAACAACTGTTCCTTACAACACATGTGAAGTCTACTTGAAAAGTATTATCGTTTTGGGCTCAAAGTTCAATGTTTTGAATGTGCATTACATTTTTAACATGAATAGAAATCTTACTGAAACACAAGCTATGAGCTATTAAAAGTGCAGATATGTATACATTAAATTAAATGTATTAATGTATCATATGTATATGTATTGACGTGAATAGTGCTTGCAGTGCAATATTTAGAGGTTACTGCTCCAAACAAAAAATGTAATGAGGAGTCGGACTGAAGGGTAACTTCACGCATGTGTGTTTTGACTCTCTTGGGATAATGTTAATTGAGAAGTTGATCAACAGGAGCCTTTAGGAACTGCATTCTCTTCACTTATTTTGTTTTCCTTTAGCCTATATAAAGATACCGTTACCATAAATGGATACATGGAAAGGCACAAAATGGTGCTTTGAAAATTCACCAGAATGCAGGAAATGTTGTGTTTGACACTCAAACCCCCTGACCCCCTGCCACACCAAACATCGACCCCCGCCAATAGAAGCAAAACATGCATCCATGAGGTCTTTTAAATAAATGTTATTTTAGATTTGTAACTGCTATCCACTCCAGCGACCACTAGCATACGGATGCGAATCCACCCAGGTATAAACATTCTCCCCCACTTTAAAAAAAAAACTCCTTCAGGAAACACTGAGCTAGAAAAAATGTATCTAATGGTAAATTGAAATTATATCATAATTTGATACATTTTTGCTAGCTCAAAAATGATGTGGTCTGTTGGCATTGGTATGCCAACAAATCACATCATATTATTTCTAATATTATGCTAATAATATTCCATTCCATTAGGCGTACAGTAACCTTTCCATTCACAGAGTGCTTTACAGTATAGAGAATGATTATTATTTCCAAGCCAAAGACACAACAAAGAACAGCTTTCCCCTGAAGCCCAAGTCAGTGTGAGACATATTAACCTCAGGCAGAGGTACAGCTGGGCCAGACAACTAATTCATCTTACACACATCTTCTGTTTGGGGCTGCACACATGGTCAGACAGTGGCAAGGGATTATAGGGGCCTCTATGGATGCACTTATCCTAAGCCTGACTGCATGGCTTACTTTACACGTCTTAACAGGGAGAGCTTGGTGTATCTATAAGATGATCTGTCCCTGACAAAAGCACACACACACACACACCTTCTACTTTGTGTACAGTATGCTAACAATGTGCCCGTGTGTGTGTGCGCATGTGTTCGTGTGTGTTCTGCTCATTCGTCAACTGTTAGGTCAAGGTATAGTAACGTGATTGTAAGCCAATTCACATTTAGTCAAATTAACTGAATATATTGTGTGTCGGGTCTGGTCTTCCCCCGAAAAGTTTGAGAATCAAACAACTAATTTTCTGCATTCTGGTGAATTATTATGGAACTATTTGTGCCTTTATTGCATCAATGTAGGGTGGACATTTATTTCTATTTATGTCTATTTATTTAAAAGATAACACAGGAACCTCGACACAATTCAAAATATACTGAATATAATACAGTGAGTATTATCAAACACATGTAGTTATTTAGATATAGGTCTATTTCATATTTTTTAATGTACATAATGTAGCTCATCTGTCCTCTTTTAATAAATAAATAAATTGTAGTGAATCTATTAACCCCTGCTCTTCCAAAACGTTATGCATATTTAAAAACAGCTGTGTTTTGGGATAATAGGCTAAACTATAGCAGACTTAAAACAACAACAGTGTTCTACACATTTTGGCCATAACCTATTAAAACTACTGGAGAGAGACTTTGTTAAAGTCTCATAAAGTCATGTGGATGGGGTGCACAATGAATCACAACATTAAAATATACAACATAGGACATAACAGTCTGAACCAATAGTAGTAGGCCTATTCTAGGTTACGGCTAAACTGTTAAGTAAGCCATGGTTTAGTATGCATATGGATTACTACTACTCCGATGTCATTGGGCAGCTCCAGTGCATCTTTCATGTTTTTATAGAGGAGGAGGGGGGGGACAAATACACTTGTTCTAAATATTAAGAGGGACACACCCCCTGCACCTCCCCTGAAATCTACTCCGATGCAAAACGATTTACAGTACTTACAGTACTGTATTTAACTGAATTTACATTTTTGCATATAGCCTACAGCACATAATGCAGTATTATATAAAAAATGTGTTGTTGACTGTTGTATGGACTGACTGTAAGAACTTCATATGTGTTACGCTATGCGCAGGTGAGTGTAAACCCCCAGAGGTACAGGCTTTAGACAATAGGATTTTATGTCAATCCTTTATTTTCACAACAGGAAAATAGCAGGTAGGTAGACAGGGAGGGGGGGATAGGCAGGTGGATAGGCAGGCAGGTACTTAGCCAGACAGGCAGATAGGCAGATAGACAGGTAGAGGGATAGGGATAGTGATAGCAGGTAGCTACTGGACCGATTCAACAGTGACTGCCTGTTGGGCTGGGTGTTATATATGGTGGGTAATTAGTGATTGGTGTCAGGTGTGTTTGGTGGTAGAGAGCGGTGGCACAAGTCTCCGCCTTGGCATGCCTATGTCAGCAGGAGAAGACACGCCCCCTAGATACTACTAACCCCTCAGCATTTCAGGATCCTCAAAGTATGGAGGCTACATGTAGGCTATAATATTGGTGTGTGTTTGCGTGTGCGTGTGTGTGTAATCCAGGGGATTAGTGGCTGATTTGCTGATTGAATTATTCTGTTCCCCAGATATGTGTAAAGTCATAACCCCCCCCCCACTAAACACATCCTCCATTCAACACACACGTACATCCAAACACACCAATTAGTCTATCCGTATAGAAGACATGTCATGAGAGCTGAGCTTTGATGTGAGCTACAGTCATGAATAAACGCTAGCCACGTGGGTGCGTTCAAGACACCTGCGCTCACAGTACTGCGCCCTTGTGCCATACCCGTGCGCAATGCCCACTGAGCCATAGTCTGAAGCGCACCGGTCATCAGCATCCAGTTGCTACGTAGCTGTGTTACAATAACAACACTACACTCCGATAGGACAAAGCTCATATCTAAATTATACAAAAGTAAACATCATCGCATGTTTTCCTTTATTAGATTAATAGGACGATTTTAACGAAATTGACTCCTTGTGTCGCCGTGACATGCAGCCAATACGTAGTGACAGTTATCCTTATCCATAAGACTACTGAACACATCTGTGAACACATCTGGCAAAAAAAGCTACCCAGGTGGTGTAAAACACAGCAGGATCACGGATAGGCAACTTCGCGAAAAAGAGTGAGCAGAATCGAGATTACGCGTTGGCGGGTGGACATTTGAAGACATGACACAAAGTTGAGCAGCCTAACCTATCTGTTAAATAAATTTGTCAGTGCACTACCAACTAAGCATGTCGTCAATGTTAGGCAACTGTTTAGCCGCTCCTGCGAGACCAGCTTTAGGGGAAAGTTTCTTACCGAGATATTGCCGGATGTCCTGCAGTATTTTAGGGGGTCCTCCGTTCAGCTGGTAAAACAGGGAGAAGAAACAGAAGAGGAACAGCGTAGCCATACAAAAACCATAACCTCTCAAGGAAAAGTGCAACGGGATCGCAGAGAGAAAGCTGTACTTTTTGTTGTTCCGCTCTCTTATGTGGTTTGGAGTATGGCTGTTGTGAAGGGGACTGCAGTTGAAATTCTTCATCATCTCCTCCTCACAAATCGCCGCCGCTGGAAGCGGTAGTCACCCATCCGCCTGTGCAAAGTGAAACTTCTTTCTTTTGAAAGAGAGGCACCTATTCGGAAACGCAGGCACAGTCGGCCGCCACGAGTTATTTTCACACACACTGTTTCGCTTCGCCTCGGTCTCGATCGTGTGTGCTCGTTGGACTATTCCTGCCAATGAACTAAAGGGTCCATCCTTCTGTTGGGATTTTTTTGGGTCGGCTGTGGTGTCGGGTTACTGAACGTTGAAGAAAGACACCAATATTTAGCTTTATGTCTGTTTTGTAAAACAGCGCCATCTTGTGGTTTGGGAGAGAAGGAGAGAAAAAGTTTCTGACTTGTGATCACAAAGTGAACAATCGCATTTTGTTGGAAGTAAGCCAAACTGACTAGCTTTAAACAATGTTAAACATTAGATTATGTTGTATTTAAAAGGATTGCAAATACACAAATGGGAATGTGATTGCAGTCAACCTACTGGCTTAACATTTTCTGCCAGTATACCATATGCTTATGAGTATAGGCCTGCTTTTAACTTCCTCAGGCCATTTTAAGAGATATCAGTTACCTCTGAGTGCTGTTTAACTTTCCATTGTGCAACCTACCAGACCCTTCCATGGAAGTACACCTGGACCTATGTCACTCACTATCTTATGTATAATCAAACGAAGACGATGGCAAGAGTCCTTCTTTTGTAACTAGTTCATCCATTGACAGTTTCTTTCTGCTAAATCCCAGTTGCAAATACATTATTTACTGCAAGAAAATTGTCTATACATCTATTGGTCTTATCCCAACTAAATGGTATATAAATGAGTGCTGTTCTTAGAACTCATTGCCTACTAAATCTGCAACAGATCTGATAATGGAAATAAAAAAATATGTCAAGAAACAATTATATGTCCTACACAAAGGGCCAGTTTCACATACAAGCGAAGGACTAGGCTTAATCCATGTCTGTGAAACCGCCCCCTAGAGTTTTAATTCAAGACTAGAGTCCAGCTCTTATGTCCAGTGTTAGGTAAGCGTCCGTCCAGCAGCAGTATGTCCGACTCGCTTCAACCCCCACTAGGATCCAGAACATTCTCCATAAATGCCTGGCTCCCCGCTAGAAAACAGATCGATAGGAGGGGTGTTTGAATTGTCAAAGTATATCTCAATGCATTTTTGTTGCGCACACACCAGAACAAAACGTATTAAAATATATTAGAATGATGAAATTATGGTACAGCCTTTTGCAAATGCATCAGAGTTTTGGATAAGCAGCAAAGGTGTGAGCCTTTATGACTTTGGAGAAGTCATCAAGCCTTTACATCATGCACACACACACACACCACTGAACAATCTTGGCTCGTGCCTAAAGGATTGCCTGATATTTTGGTTACAAATTAAAATAAACCATAAGGATGACTGCTGAGTCAGCACAACATACTGCCAATTGGGGCTGTGAACATTTTGGTCAATGATTTATGTTGTGGCTTTGAAGCCTCGTCATTATGAGGCAGAACTTTGTAAATAAATATACTGTACCTGACTTGACATATTAACACACACAACACTGCGGGGACTGAATGATCCATAGCGGGTTTGACCCTGTTGTAGGATGTAGTTACAGTAACTAAATCACATTACAAACCAGAAGAAAATGTTCAGTTCTTGTTAATACATCTATAGTTGGGGGAGAGTGGACGGATAAACAGGGAATGGGTAGGTTATGTTGAGACACTGCAAAGCTATAGAAAACACAAACATGCTCTTGCCCACACTTTCATTGACAACAGCTGTACTGCAATCTAAACCAGGACAGCAATGAAACTACAGAGAATGAAGGAGTTGTAGAAATGTTTGGCATGGGCCTTGGCCCATGTGTATAATTTTTTAATTACACTCCAAGCCAGAAACAAGGAAATATATTGCATTTAAAGAAGTTTTGGCTCTCAGCTTTCCACCAGTAATGGGATTTCATAGTTCAGAGATGTCAGCAAGGTCAAAGCATTTTCAGCTCAAACTCAAAAATGTGTTAAAATACATGTTCAGTTAAATTATTTATGTGGCCTTTATGACTAAAAACTGTGTTTTACTGAATATCAAAACGTTTTAATTGAAATGTATTTATTGCATATCATCAAGTTGTAACCATGTGTTACAGCAGGGACGGTCATGGTTCTGTGTGTGTGCGTGCACGCACGCATGCATGCGCATATAGGGATGATTTAGGGTCGGGATACAGCAAGAAAAGAGCTTTTATTATATTTCAGAATGACAAATAGTTACGGACATTACTTTTCTTTTTCAGTTTCAATACACAAGCAATTTGTTAGCTAGATGAAACAAATAAAATAATTTGTACACTTAAATTTTACATATACATACTGTAGCTTCTTGAGGGCTAAAGCAATATGCATTATGCAGGAAGATATTGCTATTGATATAATACAGCTAATTACAGTTAACTTGGGGGTGGAGCACTAAATAAGTTATAAGTATCAATTACATATACAGAATGTCCAACCATTTCATATATGTAATTAAACATTTACTTTTTTTAAACTGCAAAAACAAATTGGAAGTGAATATGCGGAACATGTTAATTTGCAGAGAATTATTAACATTTGTACACAAACTTGGCATTGGGAACTTAATACTACGGTAAAGTAGAATACCAGCATAACCTCAAATCCTTTACAATACCTGACAAAAATGTCCTCTTAAGACTTCTGAATCAAATGTATCCAATTCTGCCTATAAAACAGCTAGATTTACCTTCTAAAGTGCATTTACAGTGTCAGTTTGTTTCATTCTTTACAAAAACATGTTCAAGGTGGGGTCTTTATTTCAAACTAACCCCATTCTAGCTAACCCAGAGCACCACTTTGATTGAAGAGAAAAAAAGGCATCTCCACAAAAGAAAACACCCGCTAAATCCAACACTTATTGATATTTCTAACTTTAAAACTCCAAATCCAGGCAGTAATACTTCAATAGTCTTTTACCTTTAAAATAAAATACACACCAATAAACTGTGTAAAGGTACATTTAAAAAGTGCATAAACAGAGGGAAATAAAACAGATCTGGCTAATTTGTGGTTTGATGAATGTAAATTAAGTGAATAAGATACTAATTTAATGTTAATTTTAAAAGACAATTATTGTTTAAGATAGATTCAATGCATCTTAAAATGTAATGGGGAAATACAGTAGCAGATATTTTGCAGACGCAAAACAGAATTGTTTGAAATGAGGACGCACCCAACCCCTTTCATGTGTTGGGGGGTGCTACTGTATATTCACGAAGCGGGACAAATTGTCGGAGTGTTCCTGTAATCCATTTGACTTAAATAGGTGTGGACTACCTTTACTTAAAATAAAACGTTTTATATAGTTTAAACCTACAAATCAAACTACTTAAGCTAAAATGCACACCATAAAACAAATGTCTTCAGAACATCTGGGTTCTTTCTTGTCTTCTCTACAGATCATGTTCAATATGTGCGTGGAGGAGAATTTCACTTCCAGAGCACGAGAGATCAGCTTTCTGGGTGCCTGTGGTTTCATATCTTAACTTCAAATGCAGGGAAATCTAATTCTGAGTTAAATATTTATTACACACACACATGGGTGTTCATGTTAAGAGGGTGTTCTCTACTGCTTTAGTCATTTATTACACCAATCTCTAAGATGTGGTCACATTTAGAAAATGAAAGACTTGTTACCCCCGTCTCCAAACAAGCATCAGTCACAAGGGTCTGGATACATTAAACTAGATGTTCTTTACGCTTTTCATTCAAAATGATAAGGCATCCATGCTTTAATACAGGTAAGAGATGTTCTCCCTCCAATACTACGTTAAAATAGAGCATTTGATTTGAAAACAAAATGGACACGGACATGCAAGACCTGCTGTGAAACTCAACATAGTCTAATATAAAGCTGTTCCTACTTAGAAGTGAGTGAGAAATATGCTTGAAAACAACGCTGGAACAATCAAAAGCAAAAGACATTTTACAAATAAAGTCACAGAAAGTAAGAGTATGTGATTTTGTATATTAACATGATATAAAATAAGATATTTAAATCATTGAATAACCAGTTATATATTCATATATTTTGTTTGCCTAATGCATTTAGTTGATAAAAGTCCAACCGTTTACTGAATTTTTACTGTGAATTAATGATGGCAATAAAATCTGGGAATGATAAAAAATGTAATTTATAATACAAATAAAAAAATTCGCTTTGGCCAGGATTTATTTAAGAGATCCTTCTCTCTCAATGAACTTGAAGCACTTATAAAACAGAAAATAAATTGACAACCAGTCTTTCTTTAGAAAAAATGTCCAACCTATAAAAGAGTGTGCTATCTTCCTGTAAAGGCAGTTCCAAGTCTCAGCTTTTAAGACCTTAGGGAATGTTATATGACTGGAAGCCATCCCGAAGGGTGAGATTCGAGAAGGCATCTTTTATCTGGGTCTCCTCAACGGCGTAAACATTTGAAAAAAGAAATAATGTGTCACAACAAGACAGAAAGAAGTTGAATATCGTTTTTTAAAGTGTAAACTCCGTTCTTCTGCTGTCCGCATCCCAAGCTTCAACAAGTGCAAGACAGGACGTTGTGCAGCGGCTGCTTGCCTGGTCATTCAGTCCTAGGCTACTTATGAGAATTTACTGACAAATCAGATACGGCCTGTGCGTCAAATCCACCAATCCGATTCGGCCACCTAGGATTATGACGTTACGTCACTCTGTGCTGCGACCAATCGCGCTTCGTTCACCAGTCGCCGGGCGTGCCTGTCGTCCCTGACCCCCGCCTCCCAAACGTTACTCTCCGTCAGCGAGGTCACGCGGCTGAGAGTGTCATATCCCGCAGCTGCCAGTGATGCAGAGTACATGGGCAGGCCGATTGAGACGAGCCAATCAGAGACAGTGTTTACATTACCCGTGGAGAGAGACTTCCTGCACATTTCCGTTAAACCTCCAGATGGAATCTGGGGAACGAGAGGTAAACAAACATTTACTCATTAAATGTTTTTAAATGCAGTCTTCTTAGCCTTGTTCAATGTACATTCATTGATTTAGTTTCATTGGTATGGCGTTGCTGCACTTCACAATTAACGTAAAATAACTTAACTTAAACAACTATGCTTGTGGCTCTAGGGTAGAGGCATAGAGAGGAGTGCATATTTACGCCTGTGTGGGAGGGACATGCACTCTGGGTGTTTCAAACCTAAACAAGGTTCTTGACAGGGGAATGTTCAGAAGAGCGTCTCTTCAGGTGACGGGGTTTACACTTACGGCCATGCGATGTTGTTTGCGGAGCTCTTTGACACGCAGCTGGTCCAGGTTGGATGCCACCTCTTTTACAGGCTGCTCCAGGTCTTCAGAGTATCGCTGGACCAGAGACTGGGGGACACCATAGCGCCCATGCTAGAGGGTTGGAAACAGAACAAGGCGTGAAAACTCTAAACGTCAACACCCAAATGGAAAAATGGAGGCGCTTATCCCACTTTGTGAGGTTGTTAGATGGAGGTTACATGAGAGCTGGTTGTTGTTAAACGGCTGAGAGAACATGAAATGAGTCATACTACGTAACGTTAGCTTTGACTTTATGAGATCATTTCTGGACATTGTGAGGCTCGAGATGTTCAAATTTGGATGTTTATGGGTGAATGAAGCAGACTAATAATGTTCAGATGGGCTATTGGCAGGTTAATACGTCCCAAAGGCGAGATAGATGTTTGGGATACAGGAGCTGTGTCTAAAGCGTCTGGTTTGGAAATGCAAGGGTACAGAGTAGCGGACCTCAAACATACCACCCCGTTCTTGGAATTGTAATTGAAGTAATCCTCTTCAGCATTTCTCATGGTAAATATTTATTATTAATTCTCTCTCTCAAAAAAAAAAAAGATAGATTTAAAATGTGAAATCAATTTAATTTTTTAACTGGCCTTTATTGTTGCTAGTGTGCTATTTTTATGTTGCCATGTCAGTGCAATGAACCACTGGTTTAAGAGGACATATACAGAGAAAACCTTTGTGAGGAAGTGGCTGACAGGAGTAACCACAATTTGGGTTTCCCAACCCTCCACACTTCTCCGCCCTTCTTTACGAGCTCTGCCCCATCCCCCTCACCCACCCACCCACCCACCCCTAACTTTCTTCTTCTGCCCGCCTGGAGACACCTGGGGCCCTGGCCGGCTTCCAACGGAGTCTGGTTGCACCGGCCAAACTGGACCGGAGGTCTGGAGGGTGGAGGGCTGCACTGGTCATGCAGCCAAATGTCCTGTCTGACCTAAAGTACAGTGGGCCTCACTGGGAGAACAGGGGGACTTGCCCTGACAGCCTTCACTCCAGACAACAGTAATTGTGGCTGTTAGATCTCACTCGTGCTCCGCGCGCTCCGAGTCAAGGGTTAATCGCTTTCCAACAATCGCATTTCTTGTTCATTAGTTTTGCAACTGGAAATAGCTGCTATGCTACGGTTGCCTAGCAGCAATCCAAAAGGTGGGCCGTGAACAGCTTCTCACCTCGTCCCTTTAAACACGTTAGTATGTTATGTGTGGTTATTCTCACAGGGAACTGGTGGGAGGGGGGACGGGGGGGGGGTGGGCTCCACCACTATAAAGGGGCCTAGACTGGGGGCTCTGGCCAAGAGTGCTTTACAACCCTGTCTGCCCTCAGAGATCCAGACCATAAAATCTTTAACCGCTTCACAGCAGTACTTAAAGCCACAAGATCGACTCTTTAAAGGCACTTTTGTTAATTATCCAAAACACACACCGATGATATGAGTAACAGGCACGTACATGGACAAACCCACACACTTTCACTCTACTCCAGAGCCAAATAGCTTTCCCAAAACAAGCCACTGACGATGATGGAACTTAATACTTTTTCCCCCCAAAGTTACAGTAGTGTCCAGTTAGGCATGGCATGATGCACAACCAAAAGAACAGACGCCAGACAAATTAAACTGTTGGGGGTTTCTTAAGTATCTTTGGAGCATCAGTGTGGCTTCCACTATGGAAATCGGACCAGTGGCTGTGATTTGTTGTGATTCGGCTAGGATGTGGTCTTATTCAGTTGTTTATGAGGTCAGCCCTCTCCTTGTATCATCAAGATTTCTGTTTTCAGATGCAGGATAGTTAAGCAACTGTGGACAAACATCGAACCCTCATAGTTAGTGACTCAATAGTGACTCAATAGTTTCCGTATATTTCACTTTTAACCTGGATCTTAGGTTCTGTTCATTTTCGTGGAAAAGAAGAGAACATTTACTGCAGCGCATGTATGCACTTAGTAGAAATAGCGCGTATAGCTTGCCAGAGCACTGACCAACCTTATCAGAATAGGGCTCCTCGGTGAGGTCGATGTCCTCTGCCTCCAGCCTCTGTTCCAGGAGGGTGAGCAGATCAGGGCTCATCTTGGAATGGGACGACTTCCTAGTGACGGCCACCTTGACCCCCCGGTCCGACAGCCATGGTGGGGGCGGGGTGCTCCCCGAGGACGTGGGTGACGATGTGGCACAGGGGCTGGTGGGGGTACTAGGGGCCTTGGCAGGCAGAGCTGGGGCCCTGGGGCTGCTGCGTATCACGGGGCTGGCTGGCCGTGAGCGGGTGAGCGAGTGGGTGGGAGAGGCCGTGGGGGAGGGGCTAGACGGGAGGGAGGCGGGCGTGTGACGTAGCCCATTGGCCACCCTCTCCCTGGACTTCTTGGCGGGCACTGGCGGGGGGACCGGGGGTTTTTTGGAGTGCGTCCGGACGATCCTGTCCGCACTAACTCCGAGGCTCGGAGTGGGACTGGACGGGAGCTCTGAAGGTCCCGGGGACGGGTTAGGGGGGCACGGGGGCCAGAGGGGGAGCTGGGAGGGCACAGGGGGGCGGCCGGCGATCCCCTTGGGGATCACCGCCGGCGGCCTGGTCCCAGTCGGAGAGCCTCGGTCCCCGACGAGAGACCTGGCGGGGCTGACCCATTTCAGCCCCCTGTTGGGCGGCTTCTGCTGCAGGCTCTGGTCATTCTTGTGCTCGCGACTCTGGTCCCAGTGCAGGTCTCCCAGCGAATGAGAGCGTTTCCAGGGTCCGGCGGGCTGCGATGGCCCATCCAGATCCTCACAGCTGCGGCTGCTGTGGATGGGGGAGCGACGCTGAGCCTTCCGCAGCCCCAGAAGGCTGAAGCCCTTCAGGGTGGGCTTGAGGAAGAAGCTTTTCTTCGTGCGCTGGTTCTTGCTTCCTTGCTGCAGGGCCTCTGTAGACACGGTCATGGGCAGGGTGGGGTAGTCTGGCGACTGGCCCGCTGAAGAACGATTGGACCGAGAAGCTTTCCTGCTCTTTCCTGAAAAAGAAGAAATATTTACCCTTGCTTAACTTCAGGAGAGAATTGACCACTGAAGAATCAATGAATCTGATAGTGATGGGTCTTGCACTACATAGAGTAATGAATGGTGAATTCTTGATTGTGTTATAGCCTCCGGAATCATAATTATGTTCAAACAGAATTGCTGAAGTAAGTGTGAGCAGCTGTAGGGGAAGAGGTATGCGAGGGGTACTAGCTCTTTGAGTTATTTGTTATAGCCAGGGATCTTAACCAAATATACAGTACAGGCTGTTTGGAAACAAAACTTACCATGTATCTCCAGAGCAAAATGGATGGAAAGGATGATGCGCCACATATTATGGCAAGCCAAAATGTTTGAATAGCGTGTAATGATAAACAAGACTGATAGATGTCCATGTTAGAAATTACCTTCACTTGTAAAGATTTTTGAATCCTGGATTATGTTTAGTTTGAAGGATTGTAGCAGTTTAGTATTTAGTTAACTGCATTTATCATCATTTCGTCTAATCAGTATTCTGGTTTTAGATTGAATAAAGAAAGCTCAAACATTCTCACAGTTCATTTACATGAAAGCCATCCTTTGTCATCAACACTTGATATTGAAATATGAATGTTTTGACACAGGACCTCAAAATCCCGCTAAATGCACATAAGCAGTTATTTTTGTATGTAATGCTTTACTTGTCTAAATGTTTGCCTCCCTTGTCAGAGTGAATTTAAATATTTGCATATTTATGTGGTTATGCATATCCATTTTGTATTTGATGAACACTTACTGACCAGTTAGTGTTTAGTGTTTAAATACATCACTTACGACTAATGGTTGCTGGTTATAGACAGTATAATCAAATGGAAATGATAAATCCTTAAACAAACTACTACTAATGGTCATGAAGATATTCAATTTTCAAGTATTTAGACGCAAAGAGTACAGTGAGTGCATTCAGGGCTCTACAGTAGTTTTCTTTATAGAATATACACGTTTATATGCATAATCTTTTAAATAGGCATACATTGCCCCATTAATCTTGCATTTCATGTATCTCATTACCATGTTCTCTATAGCATTGTTTAGCAAGCATGACATAATACAAGTAAATCGTCCAACCTATAATGTATGTTGCTGTAGAGCCCTGACTATTCAAGAAAAGGCAGAATATTGAATGTTTTGCGGCTAGCAAGTGGTGTTTAGTGCGATGGGAAGAAAAAAACAAGACATACAACAAGAAAAGAGACATGAAATCAAGCAAGCAGGACTGGAATGCTTCTGTCATAGAAGTGGTTTTTATTCCACAACTTAAATCTCTAATCTGGCAGATTGCACATTTTTACTGTTTGAACTGTTAGACACACATACACAAATAAATGGGAACAAAGTTACACTCTGTAACCCAATGGATAGAAAAAGCAGTAAAGATATGACATAGCAATGAATTATGAGTTATGGAGCTATTAAGGAGCAAGAAAGAAAGAAATTGGGCGATAGAAAGCACAGCCTTTCACTTTTTTTTTGTCTGATTGCTCTAAAAAAAAAAAAAAAACATCTCACAAAAAATACCTTCCATAATTAAAGAAGATATGGTCTGCTTGTCTTACAATCTGCATACGTCAATTAAAAAATATTTGCATCCACAATTTTTGCAGGCACATATGATTATTTGTGCAACATGGTCACTACAAAGGTAAAACACAAGCAATGTAAAATAGTGTAGAGACAAAATGAGTGCAATGGCAGCTTGAATCTGGACTCGGCTACAGCAAGCTTATAGCCTATGCACCTCGGTGAGCCACGGCAACAAAGCAAATGTTCATCATTAATTGCGCCCCAAAACACTGGCTAACAGAAAAACTCTATCACGGCATCAAAGTCCTCCTCGTATCCCGCTGGAGGACCTGGAAGTCTGAGTCTGTGATTGGTCAGTGAGCTTGTTCTGACCAGAACAGCTCTGTGCATGGGGGGAAGGTCCCCTCTGTACGTGGGGTCCCAGTGTTGTGGGGCAGACTAAGCTTAGAGGTTTGGGGCCGGGGCCTCCCACGGCTGGAGTCGGGCACTGCTGAACGCCTAAGGGTTGAGCAGAGGAAGTGGTGGAGAGGTGGAAACGAAAAAAAAAGGACAGAAAAGCGTTGAGAGTCTGTGGTGATGAAGAGTATCATTAGCAGCAAGAAAGCTTAACAAAAACGCTGAGCGGTCGGTGAAGGGGGTGGGGCTATGTAGACCTGGCAGGCAGGATGGGGTGTTTTTGATTGGTGAACACGCATCCAGAAAAAGGCGGGATGGGTTAAGGATGCTGAAGCATGGCAAGAGGTGGAGCAGGGGAAAGCCCGGAGAGGAAAAGGTGGATTTGAAGTCACTATAGCGCTCCTCCAGGCTAGGCTAGGCTAGGCCAGGCTAGGCTAGGCTAGGCTAATCCCAGGGAGAACCTGATGGGACCGGGCTAACGCTAGGTTTGGGCTAAGCTTTCATTACCGTTCTCCAGATTCTCATTGCTCTCATAGCAGCCAGAGTCGCGCGGGGAGTCTCCCACCAGGCCATGCCCCTCAGACAGAAGCTTCTCCTGGGAGCCTGAGAGTCCACGCTCAGCGTCACTGCTGCCTGGGGACAGAGAAGTACATTTACATTGGCTGCCATGGACTCACTAACAAGAGCTTCTCAAACGGTGTTATAGCACCCCTATGGGTATTTGGAGGTATACTATAATCTTATACTATAATCATAATGAATCAAAGTAGTCCAGACAGTGAAGGTGTACTGTGAGCTAGGAACACAACTACAAAGCACAGCGCTAACACAGCTAACATAGGCTTCGCTTATGTCTCCTCGTATTTACAGCCTGCTGAGCTTACTGTCGTATTCCTGCAGCAGCTCCACGGCCGTGAGCAGCACGGCTCGGTGCTGCGGGTCCCTGATGTTCAGCTCGTCCAGGTCCTCCTCCTCCAGCAGCTTGAACGTGTCCAGGTCCTCGTAGCCGTTGAACAGGAAGGTGGGCATGTGCTCCTGAGCCCCGCGGAAGACAACAGCCGTGGGTTACTGGCAGCTCACAGTGGACAGCACTGCTGCAACATGAGCACCTGTACACTCACGGCACCACGGGACGATGCACTGTACCAACTACGTTGTTAGTTGTGTAATAGGAGACGGTGTTTAGAGGGTGAACACAGTGGCACACTGACAACGAACACACTTTAACGTGTGTTCGTATTGTTACAATTACTACATGTTCATCTTTTAACAACGCTGATAGTATTATGCAAGCTGCCATGACAAATACCGCCCTAAGAAAGTGCTCGTCTAGATCCTACAGTGAGGACGCCATTAAATGGTATTATTCTGTTAATCTACAGTTTATTTCACAGCAGACAGACAAAACAAGGAGGTGTGAAGTGAAGCGACGTTAATTGGAGGGAAAGAAGGCTTACAAAGACACGCGAGCCATGTTTAACTTCAGCACACAGCGCAACCTTCGAAGGGGAGGCTGCACTTTGAAACAAACAATATACACAGACACTGCTTCACAATATCTAGCTACACCCCTTGAGTTTTGTTCACCATCCAAGCCTACTATAGCTGGTCTCCGCTACGCTAAATAGCCACAGTGGATATTGGTGGGCTCTCCGTTTGTGTCACCCACGCATTTCTGGAGGAGGACTACACAGACTGTGTGTCACCAGCGTGCCCATTAATTACACTGGCAGGGGGGGACGGGGGGGGGGGCTGTGTTCTCTGTTCTATTTTCATTCAGGAGACCAAAGGACTATACAAAAGGACCACCAACTAACAAACGCAGCCCGCCTCTCCCACACGTCTTTTGTCTGTTGGCTAATTCGATAAACCCAAACGTGGTTTAACACATAATCCCATGGTGAAATGATAAAACCGAAATAGACACAAATGTGGCCATAATTGCAGACCATGTTATTAGTCCTATAAATATGGCAATTGTTTAGGAATATCTTCCTTGTTATTTTTACTTTGTAGTGCAGAAGCTCGTTTTATTAACTGCTAGTGTTAGCCCACCAAACCAAAACACAAACCTGACATGCCACATAACAATATACACGCGTCTACAGTATATTCCCCAAATGCATGGAAAATGGAATACATTCACCACCACATTCTAGCTGTTGTGCTGACAGAGGGCCTTGCTGTAGTTATGGTATTTGAAATACCTGAGCCTTTCTGGACTGGGGATGGAAGGGGGGGGGGAGGGGGGGGGGGGGGAGTAAATTTTAACTCCCATTACTCATCCCAAGCGTCACTGGTGGACAACGCTAGGTGAGAGAAATAAAACAAACGCAACCATGCTAACTCAGCGGAGAATATTGTCTCAACAGCTGCTAACAGCACAAGGGAACATTTTAGGGGACAGTTTAGTCTGGAGCACCCACTCACTGACCCTGGCGGTGAGCTGTGGTTACATCAAATGCTTTCACGGACGTGCAAGGTCCACTCCACAGAAGCTCCTGGGCTTATTATTATAACGTCTCAGGGGAACATTAATACCTAGCCCTATTTAATGCTGCAGCATGTGTCTGTCTGAGAGAGGTTTCTAACCTCTGTGGCTTTTTAATCTTGGGACTAGAAAGAGTACACTACGCCCCCACCCCCCCAAGGTGGAGAAGTGTGTTCCGTTTTGATTAAAAGGACACAGATACATGTGTTGAGTCAGCCGTGTGTACATGTGGGTGTGAATGTTTGTTTGCACCATAGCAACACCATAGCAACATCAGACATTCCAGCCTTTGTGCTTTCAAGCCAACGTGTGCAAACTAATTATGACATTATTAACTAAATATACACTGCATTTGCTTTTTGGAGAGTTGTCAAATAAGGGCTTAAGGGGCTATCCTACTTTCTCACTACCCCTGTGAGAAATGTGGGCTTAAAAAGACTTGTTTAAGACTCGTTTATAATGACTAATCCTCGTTGGCCTAGCCGGGAGGTCACCCACCTTGAGGTTAATGCGTTCCAGCAGCTCCTCCACAGAGGTGGGCTTGGGCGGTCTGCCCTTCCTCCGCCTCCTGACGGGCCTCTTGGGCTTTTCCTCCTCGTCACTCAGCACGTCCACGTAGATGAACTTGAAGGTGCCCACCTTGTTGTTAAGAAGACCCATCCATGTTCCCATGGGGGGCTTGCTTATGATGTCAATCACGTCGCCCCGCTGGAGCAACAAAAACAACAACAGATGCAAGTCAGCACTACATGAAGGCAGTCTTATGACTCAAAAATGAGCATATCATATATATTATTAGAAATTTACAGTATCTCTTTCCAGCAGTGGAATTTAACAGTAACCCTTTTCTAAAATCTGAGGAAAGAAAAAAAAAGCTATAAAGCCCCATAAAGGCTCAGTGGCCACCTGTGAGCCTGTGGTTCTGAAAAAATACAAAGAAGCTAGTTTTACACATGCTTCTCTGCTAGTGTTAAAACTAGCAAAGATGCTCTCTGAGCTAGCAGAGCCATATCTTGTACATGACGTTGATACATGAAGGCTAACATGGTGGTTAAAATAAAAGGCTAACGTGACGGCTAGCGGTGAACGCTAACATGAAGGCCGCATATGGCACCTTCAGCTTGAGGGAGTCGCTGTCGTAGGGGCTGGGGGTGAAGTCCGTGTGGACCCGGGCACGGCCGCAGAACGGCCCGCGGTACGGGGGCTCCTCGTCATCGCCGTCCTCGGACTTCACGCTCTCCCTGTTGCTGGCAGACGAGTCTGTGGTGCTCACCGTCTGCCCGCCTGGACAAACAGACGGACAGACAGACAGACAGACAGACGCATGAGACGCCGGAATAAGACGACATCAAATCAGTTGTGTCTAGGCTATTATACTTTCATTACACTGACACAAAGTGTTCAGCGGATGTGCACTGAGAGGTTCACTTATCAGTTAATGAACATCGCACCCTGTCACATGAGTGACAGGTCTGCAAAACACATTATTTGTGCATGGGAACCTATTGAATGCTCTATGGCTCCTGTCAGCTCGAGCACGTAAAGTGAGAATGAGATAAGGCGAATGCTCTCAAATGACTCTTGGTCATACGTTTGGTGCTAGGAGGTAGGTCACATCTACAGAGTGAGGGTGTTAGGTCACATCTTCTGAGAACTTGTTCAAATGAACATGAACGAGAATGACTCGAGGGTGCCACCTAGTGCTCGGAAATGTGCACTGCGGTGATTCTAATGGGCAATACCCTCGTGATGAATGTGTAGAACCAACGCTGTGGCACTCACTCATTGAACTCTGTCCACTTAGAGAACTCCTCAGACTCTCCACCGAGCCACCTGCCTTCAGCTTGGGCTTCTCCAGGGAGTCTGTGTCTGGCTGCGGAGACTGGGGAGAGCCAGGAATTCCATCCAGACTTGACTATAAGCCAGAAGGATTGGGGTGGAGGGGGTATTTCATAGAGAAAGAAAGCAAGCAGAAGAAGAAATATTAGAGGGATAGAGATTAAAGGATAAGGACAAGACAGGTATGATGCCCATAGTAATAACCACGACCCGATTTGAAATCCCCTTTACGACCACAAACTGAAACTTTTACTTCATAAAACTTCAGAACTCATTAGACCAGTTGTAACTCCTTTTTGCAATTATAACACTACTGCCATCATGAAATGTACCGCTTTCATACCGGGTCCATCATTTTGACACACCCCGCAGCTGTATTTATGGAGCAGCAACACAGTTTGCCACTAGGTGGCAGTCATTGTTTGTTGGCCAAGCAGGAAAGACTCCTGTGGCTCGGGCCTTGATATGTGGGTCACAGTTAGAGGCCAGCTGGTTTGCAAGTCATTTGGACGACACATGCGACACCTTATGGTCACTGTTAGCAGGGCAGCCAAAGAGATCACACCCATATACAGAGGGACACAATTACAATACACAGTACTGCCGAACGTATAACGCGCGCACACACACACTTTAACTGGCTTATTTCTTGAGAACTAGCCTTGGGGATTAGGGGATAGTTTCATCACTCTATGAGCTCACACCGCACGCGCGCGTGCGCGCACACACACATACACACACACACACACTCCACCCTGCACACCAGACCAAAGGAGAACACAGCTGAGAATTAGAAGCTCCTTTTACATGCTGTGTGTTTATACTGTTACCAACACAAACACACCCGCCCACTCATGAGCTGAATGGCCGTGTCTGTGGGTGGACAAGCTCTGGTGTACAGAGAGAAACGTCCTTGTAAACGTTTGTGGTAAAGATGGGGCTTTTATTTCTCTGCAGCTGGACCTGGTTGGACCCGGTTCACCGTCCTGAGCGTAAGGACTATTATGTGTGTGTGTGTTCCTTCATTCAGCCACGGCTCTCCTTCTGAAGCCCGTAAAAGCCACATTAATGTAGAACATATCGCATCTAACATGCATCTACGTAAACACAACAATGAGGTCATTTTAAGAAACGCTTTTAATTGAAAGTGTTAGTGAGTACATCGCACCGACATGCATTAAGTAGTAGGAAGGGGTTGGAGATGCAACCCAAACGCTTCCATGTGGGAGCCAACCCCTCAGCCCTCCCCCACCAGCAACTAGACTACTTTGCCAAGTAACTGACTAACCTGCTCGGACAGGGAGCTGCTGTACTTCTTGGACATGCGTTTCCTCATGGTCTCCTTCACAGACTTGACCTTCTTGCCCAGTGAGATGCGCGATGTCGCTGGCGACTTCGCTACTTCCCTGTATATGGCCTCCTGCTCGTTACACTGGCGGGGGCAGAAGGAGGGAGGATGGCGGGATGAGAGATACGGAAACGAGGGACACACTCAACAGGGGGGATTGCTGGGATGTTAACTTACATTGGCCTCAGAGCCCGCATTGACCACGTGGAGGGAGCGGTTAGACAGGTCGAATCCTCCGAAACTACACGTTCTCTAAAAACGGGTTGAAGGATAAAGGGAGGGTGGGTGGTTGGGGGGGCACACGACAAAAAAATGGGGGTCAACCTCAGCAGTGACTACATTGGGGTTTACATGCTCCCCGATCGCACCCACACAGTCCAATCACAAATGACTCATGCTGGTCACAAACCTGGCAGCGATATAGTTCATGTTGGCGTGTGGGGCGGTACACATACTGTACAAATGTGATTTAGTGCAAGCTCACATGGGATTGTGGAAAGGCAACAGACATGATGTAAGATGGGAGTGGCTGTGCAGTTAGCGTTGAATAAGCCGATTAAATACATATACTGCATGTGTTTCATGTTTTCACTTTGATGCCCCAGAGAATCCCCCATGTTGGAGACAATTAAATGGGGAAATGGCATGTGGATAATATAAAACATCCAATTATGAGTGTACACACATTCAATATACACATACTCAAATTATTCCCTTGTGGTTAGTAATGAGAAAGCCACAACTGGGTTAATGTTAGATATATGGTTTTGTTCTGCAAGTTAGTTTAAAGCCTGCACTGGGCAATAATACTGGAACATTGAACAACTGATATTCCAGCACATATGATTTTGCTCACATACATGTTAAGGCCTTTGCTCTTTGCCGTAACCTGACGGACAATGTCAAACCCGCGGCACGCAATCCTCGGTGCAATACGTTCCTTCCTGAGAACCAGCGGGCATTGCACATTTTGATGTGCGTATTTTTGATGTCCATGGTTGACGCCAACATCTCAACTCCCCTTGATAAGTGTAGCTTGGGAATATGTTTGAAGACATTTATAATATCTGTGTTGACAAAAAACAAAACTCTGAAGATGGAAATGATGTTCGATGGAATGGCCATGCACCCAGAAGGCCGGCCTTCCAAAGGAAATTGGATGAAGGACAAAAAGAAGAGATACAAGACATCTGCAACCACAGAGGCACGAGCCAGAACGGAAGGCACGACAAGCAATCGACGGTAAAGGTGGGTGCAAAATATCTTGGGATGAGCACTGGTGACTTCACAGGTACAGCGTCGTTCAGCAGGCTCCTTCAAAGCTGCAGAACACCCTTCTAACACCCTCTGAACTATACATCAGAGATTAGCAGATGTATTGCGAACATTACACATCTGGTCTGACCTAATGCTACAGTATCATATAAGCAATGTAGCTTTGATGCACTGTGCGCCTACAAGCTACAACCTGCAAGAATAGATCGCACCTAATGATTACTTTCATTCTGCACCACAGAAACAAGAGCCGGTGTGTGCTGTGTGCGTACGCGCTTCAGGCGGCTGCGTTGACATTAATATGGCAACGAGGCACTTCGTTTTCGAGCGCGCTTGCTAAATTCAAGCTCGGATCAAAACAATATTCCTCCGTGGCGCCGCCCCACACAATGCGAGGCAAAGGGTGGTGCTACGGCTTTGCTGATGTGAGCGGTGTTCGCCACTTTGTTTATGCTCCTATATACGGAGCCAGGGCCGTGTAGCAGTATCAGATTATGTTTTCAGCACGCGCAGAGCGGTAAGCTAGCGAAATGAGGAGATACTTGGTGAATTTGACAATGTGTCTGACGTGTGTATTATCTTACAATTAGCTTGCAATACCTGACTTTCCTTTTAATAAACCTCTCCTGCAGAGCACCGTACCTCCTTGACTTGCGAAGCACCGCAGTCAGATCAAATAATTAAACGCTCAGTGTCAAAGGCACTCGTGTCAAGAGCTTGTATAAGACCGCAGCAATAAAGCAACCCTTATCTGTCAGCACTGTGTCAAGGGCAGTTTTAAACAAGTGCTTTGAAGCGTCTCTGTTCTTGTTCTTCAAGCGGAACACGTAAAACAGATTCTCAAAACAAGACTACGACTAAAGGACTACAACTCCCTTCCCTCTGAGATGATTCTACAGCTTTGAAGTAGCCCGTGCGGGGGGTCTATTTTACCCCCCCACATGGGCTAAACTCACAGACTT
This sequence comes from Forbesichthys agassizii, assembly GCA_026546735.1. Classification (NCBI taxonomy): domain Eukaryota; kingdom Metazoa; phylum Chordata; class Actinopteri; order Percopsiformes; family Amblyopsidae; genus Forbesichthys; species Forbesichthys agassizii. The sequence goes on along the minus strand of JAODLL010000876.1, from coordinate 14,429 downwards.
CTGCTGGATGCGTAAGAGCACGCGCTTGGTGCAGCGGTCCACGCTGGCCGCCCACTTCCTGTGGGCCTGGCGCTCGTCCTCGAGCAGGCAGCGGCGCTCGGCCCGCCCCAGGGTGACGGGCCGCACCAGCTGGGCCCAGTTGAGGTGGCCGTACAGGCTGCGCTCCACCACGTACGTGATGTTCAGCTCGCTGACCGCCGCGCGGCCCCGCAGCCTCCGCGAGGGGAACGCCCAGCCGCTACCTCCGCCGGCGCCACCCCCTACTCCCCCCCCGCCCAGCCCCTTGGCTTTGGCCAGGTCGCAGCGGGCGGGGGAGGGTGCTGTTGGGGCGCCGGCGCCGGGCAGAGGGGACGAGGGGGTCTTGATGCTCTGCCGGGGCCGGCGGTACATCAGGTGCTTGGTGGAGTAGGCGTAGTTGGGGTCGGGCTTCCGCAGCATCCAGCCGCCGGGGAAAGAGGGTTGGTGGCGGTGGTGGTGGTAGGGGCGGTGTTTGGGGCTGTCCTCTAGGGACAGCAGCAGCCGGGACTGGCCGTGAGGCTTGGGCCGGGGCTTGGTGAGGCCGTAGAAGGCGTACAGGCTCTGGTCGGCGCTACTTACCCCGTGGGAGACGGAGCTCAGCGCCTTCCGCATCTCGCCGTCGGCCGCTAGCTTCCCTCTGTCGCCGTCGTTGACGACGACGACCGCGCCGCAGTTGTCCAGCTCCGAGAAGGCGGAACCGCTGCCCCCGTCGATGTCGACAGCGGCGCCGGCGGCGATGGAGCCTGCCCCGACCGGAGTTCTCCTGGGCGGGCGGATGAGGCCGTGCGTGCCGCTGGAGGACTTGCTGAAGGTCTTCACGAGCTTGTGGCCCGACCACGTGTCCAGGCTGCTGGAGGACGGCGAGGTGGTCAGGCTGCCGCCCGTGTCGTCCCCGTCCAGGGACAGCTGGTCCAGGGTGAGCGACGGCAGGGAGGACAGGGAGCTGTCCCGGGGCACGGGGGGCTTCTTCAGCACCCCCGTGTACAGGGCCGTGTTGTCCTCGCAGGTGGGATAGGCGTCAACGCTCAGAGAATCTACAGGGGACATAGGAACAGGGGCTTAGTACCATTACATTAGAAAACAACTGGGGGTGTCGAACAGGGATTGAGCCCCCAGGGTGCTTAAATACAAATCAGCATAATAAACATTTCAGTGACATTTACAGTATAGTATTTCTATACTGCTCGTGTTAACTGTGCAGCTGACACTTCAGATGATAATATATGATTTCAAAAAAAGTACATTGATTCCGTTGTGCATCATTTGAACACGCATTTTTACAAATGGCGTGTTGTCCTCAGCACCCAATTAACGAGAAAATCATTTCTACACTATGACATGTGTACGTTTGTACACACAAACATTTTTATTTTAAGTAAGCAGGAGACATCATCATTCCTCTAGTGTGTCTTGCACTGGAATGGGCCGAATCACCTTCTGCACTAGACAAACGAATCAAAATCAAAAAAAGGGGTGCCATCTTCCCGGAGGTTTCATGATATGCTATAAAGTAAATATTATTATTGAATGCATTCAATACTTTCTTTACATGCATGCACTATTTTATTCAGATACCTAGATACAGGTGTGTGTGTGCGTGCGCATGTGTGTCCACAGTCCGCACCCACCTTCAGAGCCATGTTTCTTGCCCTCCTCCACCTTGATAAGCTTCTTACGGACGCGGCGGGTGGAGTTCACCAGCTTGTGGAGCCTCTTGAACTTCACAGAGTCCTCTGACTGTTCGTCGTCCGACTGCTCGCAAGACTGGCGGGGGGTGGGGGGGGAGAGAGAGGAGGGGTGAGGTCACCACGGGGACAGCGTACAAATAGAGACCGTGCCACCGTAGATGAGCTATGAGCCAGATGAGCTGATCAAGGGTGCACCTTCATTCTGGACATACAGCCTTATCCTTTGACGTTTGTCAGCCTTGAATGCAACGCTGAACTGTTAAACCAACAACTAGTGAGCTTCAAATTTTTAAATAATAATTCAAATGAATAAAAAAGCACATAGCCAATTGAGGTAAGGAAACAAACACATTACATTGCTTTAAGAAACAGATGAATTGATTGTTATGATGTTATACGATGATGAATGACGGATGTGCACTTTGTTTGAAGGTTTGCCATCTGTTAGTGAAGTGAGAAAATGTAGTGTTGTTTAGGACGGTGGCGCGCATTCACAGTGAACACAAAAGCAGGCGGCCACATTAATGAACCCATGATGAACCACAGTGAGGAATCACATGGGCCCGATCACTGTGACGACAACAGGCGTCCCGCTGTCTCCACATGCAACCACAGAGGAGCTGGATATGTTACACTGTCACCGTATAACCTCTGTAGCACTGAAGACTGCATTACAGACGCTGAGGTGCAGTGGAGTGGGATAGAGACGGAATTATGACATCCAATTATGACGACGGCTTCATCAATTACACGTTGCTCAAACACACGCTACTTTTTCCATTACGCAGTACGCTCGCTCACACACACACACTCCCAGAAATGTGTACAAATAGTGTGTGTGTGCGCACCATGTATGGCTATCATGTGACAATGATGGCTTTGGCAGAGCTGGGCCACCTGGCTGGAGCCTCCGTTATGACAGAGGTCAAACGGCTCTACATGTCATGCATACCCCCAGTGGTTGCCATGGCAACAAATACCACTGACCACTGGCAGCTCCCAGGCAAAGACTAACCGTGCCACACACACACGTATTGCTGATTAACGCTGCGATGAGGAAACTTGTCATAACCCAGCAGCCAGAATCAGTGGTGCATCCCCACGACAACCACCACCGTCTGTGACTGTCGTTATACCTCCAACAGCCCCTACTACCTGGCATTTACATGACGGGCGACATTAGTATGTGAAAGGCTCTCAGCTACAGCGGCACACCTATAGAGGTAGGCATGAGAATGAACCCTGAAAAAACAAAGACTCCTGAGAATCCCCAGATCACTTACCATTCACAGAGGAGTACGTGGCAGACGACAATACAACTCTGGTAACGATAACAACAACTGCTGCTGTGAGTATCGGTTACAGAAACAGCAGGGAGAGAGACTGTGGCGGTGATGGTGACGTTTAGACCAGAGTTCAGGTCCGGATCTCGGACCGCCTTCTATATTACCATTATTACTGAGAGGCACTGTGTCTCAGTATATGGCCTGAACATGTGGGACGGCCACCGTCAGCAGGAGAACAATCGCATTAGCAATCCCACACAGTCCACCCCCCCATAAGCACAAATGTAAAATGCTTTGCAGGAGACTCAACAGGGATGAGAAGAAAGACAGAACTGTCCTCCGTGTCTTTGTTCCTCACTGACGGGAAGAGAAAGGTAAAGGGGAAGGCAGAGAGGAGCCGATGACATACAGGTCCCATCAATGCCTAGAGAAACACCGTCCATGCAAATGAGATTTAGCCATAGCGAAAGAGAGAGAGAGAGTTAGTGTGAGAAGGAAAACAGAACACATGAGCTCATGAATCAAGGGGCGTTGAGAGGCCGACATTAGTGGCCATGTCCTGGCAACACAGCCACAGCAATCATCCCCGCGCCAGCCTCAGAACTAGCTTAAGTAGGTAATTGTGGCCACATACCCGGGCGATGAAGTAAAAACAAGAAACCTCATCGCTAGCTATCCATGCTAGAAGCCTTCTACACCACGGTGAAAGACACCAGAAGCTGACTGGCTCCAATGGAACATATTACTTACCTGCTTCAGGTATTCAGGGTAGCAAACGTCTACGGCCAGTGTGAAATCCCAAACGGGCTAGCGAAAGCAGCGTTAGCGTATCCATGTGCATGTTGCGCGCATGATTCAAAATAATATCTGTGAACGTGCACACACACGCACACACACGCGCAGGCGGTTAGTGAGTGAATGCAAGCTCTGAGGAATGAGCGACTGTGTGGAAGTGCCGTGCAGCGCAGACAGCAGCGGGGGAAAAAGGCGTGCTTGTGCCCAGAGAACAATCCTAGCGTTTGAGCCCCTTCTCCTCCCCCCCACACCCCCTCTCCCCGAAATGACCCCGCCTTGGCCCCCACGTCTCTAATGGCTGGCCTAGGAATGCGGGGCTCTGATGGCCAGGGGGATGACAGACTACAGAGGGACGTAGAGGAAGGGGCCGGGGGGTGGGGCAGGATACATGGCATTCAAAGAGGGGGCGCCATGCACAGACTCAAAACCTATTTGTGTGTGTGTGTGTTACGATGTAAACGACAAATGTGCACGCTTACATGTAGGGGGATTCTGATGGCCACGTGCGCAGAATGTGGGCACGCACACACACACGCACACACTGTCTTTTGGCATGACCCATTGCTATTCACTAGGGTTTTCAGATTGGCAGAGAGGGGGGTCTCGCATGACATGTGGCCCCCAGGGCCACAGCAGAGCAGATGTGTTTCCTGAAGTGGCCCATTTTGGAACGCAGGATTTGGGTATTTACAGAAGATCCCCCCCCACACACACAACACATCCCCGTCTTCCAAGGGCCTGGGGGCAAAAGTAAGGAGCCTTTGTCCTCCGGTTCTCTCCCTCGCTTCCTCTCGGCCTCTAGTCCGCCCGTGAGCTCTCAACCCCCGGAAGACGAGCTGTGTGTTCCTCTGAACAATACACCTACACTCTCTGCTCTCTCTCTATCTCCCTCCCTCCCCTCGGCAAACTGGCCGCCTTGCAACCAAACTCCTCCGGAATGGAAAGCAGGGACACGGTGACAGTGGGTCATAGTTCAGATTAGGTAGTGACAAGAAGGAACTAAAGAGTTATACAGTCAAACGGCGCACCGAATGAATGTGATTTTAATGCAGAAATAATGGCATGGGAAAAATGTCACTTATAACGAAGTTATAAGATGGCCAGCTTTGCATGCGTTGAGGTAATAATCCACTGCATACAAATATTTCTCCACTTAAAATAACTTTTCAAATACTAATCTGTCAGTCTGAAAGAGGGAAAAATACAAACCTGTATGTGCATGGCTGCATAAAGCACGACACATGTAAATAGCTCCAAAGGAGGTAGTGTTACATGGTTATTTCTACAATCTGTGGGTTAGTGGCAGAAATCAATGTTGGTTGATTATACACATTCACTGCATAGCTTTAGATGCAGTTGGTATTTTGGTTATGTGACCAACTGGGCATAAAAGCTCCTCAAATATAACAAAGACATTTATTTGCATATAACAGCAGTTGTCAATTTGAACACGCACGATTGCTGCGCAAACGATGTAGAGCATACACAATACCAGCGCACACGATTGATCAACTCCGTGGCTCCCAACATCCAGCCAGAGAAGTCCCTGCACTAAACAATATATCCTCAGACAGGACGACTGCTTTCAATCCACCCAGGGAGACTACGAGGCCTTCACTCCAGATAAGCACAGATGCCAAACACAAAGCCTCGATATGAAGCGTGGAAAATTCACAAATTGGTTAAGGCCTCAGTTATTCCCTTAAAGTGACAGTAGAGGGTGGAATCTGGCATTGGAAAAGGTTGCAATTACATCTGATTGATGGGATAGGGAACATAAACTCAATACTCTTAAGACTATTCAACTGTAACTGCAGCTGACAATTGTGACCAATTTATCACTAAAACGCTAGATGCCAAAGATGGGATAGCAAAGAATGCAGCTAGCAAATATGCATGCTACTGAGCCGCGTTTCAGATGAACCTGACACAGTGTGTCACACTGTCAGTGATTGTCCAGCAATTACACAGTATACACCCGTGTTATTACGCATGTTGCCCTGAAGACACGGTGGGCTGCACAATACGTGTTCTACGCCATAGCTTGGCACGGGAACGAAGAAAATTAAAGGGAAGGTTGAAAAGGGAAGGTAGAGGCTGAGCAATGGGGAAAATACATTCACTTTCTAGCTAGCAGTTTCAAAATAGCTCTGATCTCAGTGAGAAAAAAAGAAAATTAAGAAAGGGAGAAGACCCCCCCTCCCCACACACACACACACACACACACACACAGGGTGTAAAGAATATCCATGTTCCTTCACCATATAGTCTGCTTGGGGCTGAACGTGATTGAGATCCCTGGGAACGGAGAGTGGTCGAGGGAGAGGGGGAACAGGTGGAGGGGTGGTAGGGCTGGTGTTGGGGGGGGGGGGGGAAAATTACATTGCAGTTGGAGGACTGGATTGGATTGGGTGAGGATCCGTCAGTCAATTCTGCAGTGTCAGTACTGCTAGACTGTCTGCTGCGCTCAAACTCCTTCAGCTACATGGAGAACAAGAGTTTAGAGACACGCACGCACCCACGCAACACGCATGCACACAACACACAATACAGATATCCAAGTACATACACACACAGGCCACAAAGGCACAACAGTTTTGTAGTGTGAGCGGTTGCATGGGCGGGCGTATTGTAGATTTCGTTTGAACATTGGAGGTGGGCATATAATGCGGGGGGTCTGGGGGTCCTTCCATAAAAACATATGTAATGCTTTAGGCATAGGCCTATTTAATTTTTGTAACACACATAAGCGTGATATAGCCAACTCTTCTGTCCTTTTTTTCTTTGGGGGAAGTAAATTATAACTTCATTTTAATTAATGTCTTAACCCTTGGACTTTGAAAGCTCTTATGTTTATGTTCAAAACATTCTGAATATTCAAATCTTTCTGCACATTAAAAACAGCTGTGTTTTGGACGAGACCACAAATACACTTGGCTATAAATATTGAGGGGGACACACCCCCTGCACCCCCCTGAAATCTAGCGGCCAATCTTGATTGGATGGCTAAACCAGTGATTGTCAATAGGAGAAAAGGAGTGTTGTCAGCTTTAGGTCCTCGTCCCACACCCAGACAGGGGGCGTGGCAGAGAGGGTAGACAACATCTGCCTTGTGGACAGACCGTAGTGCTGCCATAAAGACATGCTACACCTAATAAACACAACAAAGTGACCGACAGAAGGAAGGCAGGAAGGAAGGAAGGAATAAAAAAGAAAAACAACCAAATTAAGTAAAGAAAAGCAATAAAGAAATGCCCTCCACATCACTCTGGACAAAGAAAATCCGCAATGCACCAGAGCTCCCAGCCCAGCAGATGGGGCTTGTGAGCAACCAGCATTCGTCAACCCATGAGGCGCAGTCTGAGCACGCACGGACTCTCTCAGATTCAAAGACTCAGACCCACAAATCCTTTGACTACTGAGCCCTGTTCACACCGGTGACCTGGGGTGTGTGCGTTTGTGTGTGTAAAGGTAGAGAAGGGGCAAATGCAATGTAAACATTAGTACATGTAAGTCGTGTTAGTAAGGCAGAGGCATGATGTGGAGCTGAATAGACTACCACACTAACCCAGGAAGCAGTGAGGGTGTCGTGGGGTTGAAGAGAGGGATAAGAGGGAATAGTAAGGGTGAGGGGGGGATATGGGGGGTTGCTGTGGGAGGTGAGGTAAGGGTAAACTCAAGGGGGGTCCTACCCTGGCTAGAGCTTCTTCCACAGTGATCATCTTCTCCTTTACCATCATCATGAGCTGGATGCGTTCTTCGTCGCTCATGGTGATTTCACTGGCCACGTAGCCAATGTCCTCTCCTGCAGGACGCCAAAGGTCAACGCCACAAAGCACGCGTTAAGGCAGCGTTACCAGAAATATCACCGACGTCAGGACAACATCTATGGTGATTAATTTACCTTTGGCTGTCTGCCGAATGACTGGTTTGTGCTGAGACTTGCGGAAGTTCTGCCAAAAGGATTTGTTCTTTTTCTTGTTATCCCATTTACCTGAAGGGAGGGAACATTCAGTCACACACACAAAATATAAAAACAATGCCGGTAAAGGAGAAAGCACACAGATTCAATACAATAACCGCACACAGTGATCCACTCTATTGTGAGACCTTCTTTGTCCGCGACCACGGGAAAACCAAGGTCTGTATGAATCGCCGACTGTGTTTACAACAGTGTAAATAAAACAAATGTTTGACGGCTTAAATCCAGTGCAGCTGACATTACACAGAGCGTGTGTGCACATCTGTAAGCATGAATGAATGAATGACTGACTTTAACCGCGTTTAGTTTTCCCCGCACAGACCTCCACGTCCTGTATACAGGTGGCTTATCTCAGCCTATAACCCTAGCCAAAGAGAATATGGATGCATTTTCTGCCTACCTAACAGGGATCAGAAGACAATTGAAAGCTCCTATAGGTTCCCAAAGGACTTTCTGTTTTCATGAATAGGTTAAAAATGCGGTTCAGATCCCTAGAGGTTTGGTGCGTGCACACAAACAGCGTGTGAATGTCTACTTGAATAAAGGAGAAACAAGCTCACCTTCTCAACATACAGTATAGCAAGGTCTTATTACCTGTTTTAAAACTTTAAAATTAAGTAGAAATACTAATACCACCACCACAATATGTAAATTATGACTAACAATTGAGCCGTACAAACAAGAAGTACACATGTACACAACTACAGTGTATATATATATGCACTAACCCACTGCACCTAGAAACTAAAATACATTCTATTTAGAATATTGTATAATCTTACAACTATGTGGTATTTCAGACTATTTTAATTTATTCCAATACTTTGTCAAAAGAAAACATACCTCCTGAGCCATCTTCCGAGCTTGACTTGTGCAGAGGCATTCTGGAGAGGGGACGACAACAGACATCAAGGAAAGTAAACGTTAGACTGACGCAAACCTCCCCTTCCCTCTCACATCATTATTCATGTTCCATGTTGCTGCTGCAGCCCTGCTGTTTTTGTTTGGAGTCGTGAGAGTACACGCAACATGTGTAGACACGCTCCGCCAGTGGCTGCAGTACTCGCAGGTGACCACTAGGGGTCAGTAGTGGTGCTTTATGAAGACGAGGCAGGCTCTAGAGGCTTGAGAGGGAGAGCGTGGAGGAGAGTATAGAGCTTGGGAGAAACTGTGCGACTGTCCAACAGACAATAAAAGAAAGCATGGGATATAGCTAAAGAAGAGCAGATGGAGAGAGGGAGAAACCACAGGGCAGACTCAGCCTGTTTTTCTTTCCACTTCCCTCACTGAGAAGACGAAAAAGGGGGCGGGGGAAGAAAGAGAGAGAGAAAGAATAACTGGGTTAAAACATTTTTCAATATGTCTGGGAGCCTACTTAAAGCAACTAAAAACTAAAGCAAAGGGAGAAAAACAAGTGGGAGGCAGCCTTTGACACGCGAGGACTGAAGAAGCACGCGGAACTTAAAAGGATTGCACATGTGTGAACGCACCCCGCTCCCCATTAATAAACATGGTTTGTATTCAGACTGGTTTGTCTGTGGAGATGAGTCGGGGGGAAAAAGGTCCTGTACATGATCTGGGCATTAGGATGGAGAAACGATGTAGGAGGGAATGTTTGTGGATTAAGCCCTATACTGCATGTGCAAGTGTGTTCGTGGGCGTGTCAAAGCACATTAGATCATAGAAGGTAACGTGTTATGTGATATGAAACACACATATTCATCCCACGCAATGTGCACACACTGTCCAGTGTGCATGGAGGCATGCTAAATGAAGCACACACGAAGACCACGCCTGGTGGTTTCATGAACACGGTGCATGTTGTTTTGGACATGACAGCCCCTTCTTGGTGCCCCGGGAAACCAGTCATGACGCTTAAAGCCCAGCTACCATGGCAACATAATAAGATGCTAATTTAATGGAGCCCTGTATGGTTCGCCCCTCTCTCCCCATCCTGAGCTAGGCTGTAAGGGCTAAAGCTAATAGGACTCCCTCAATAGAAGGGAGACTCTCTTGGTGGCATGGCTGCCCCTTGCTCCGAGCTCTATAAATTAACACTCCAGTGCAGCATGTACACACACACACACACACACACTATGAAGCAGGGAAGAAAAAAAAACGCACAGTGACAGTTTGCCAAGGCAATGTGTGGCTAGGCAACTTAATTGGCTTACTCCTAAATCTACAGCATGTCTTTTTATTTCAATTACGTTCTTGGCATTGTGTAGCATACATTCAATTTAAACTGCTTTCCAACTAAATGGAACAGCTTAAAGTTGGCTTTGAATTAACTCAATTATATCAAATATGGTAAGTTAACACAGCATGCAATATGCATATTATCATCATGGTGTAGCAATACAATGTCACATTTGCCCTTATTGGGCAGACAGTTAGGGCTGTCACAATAACCGCAATATTGCAATACCACGGTGTTGCTAACCGCGGGGGATGGAAAGTTACCGCCATTACCGCAATGTTTTCATTAGATTTTTTTCCATGAGGCTAGCCCATCGAATATAAGGTCTGATCTAGGGAATGTGCGCTGTTGAAGCACACATTCCACCCAGCCCCGTTATAGCCGGTTGTATGTATTTACCACACTGACTTTACATTTTACTACACTTTACTACAGTTGTCGTCATAATCCATTCTGTCTGGGCAGCATGTATGATGCAGCGCACCATGAATGTATTGGCAGCGTGCGCACGCGCTTCGATTAAATCTTTTGGGACATGTCTATTTCTTGTGGGAAAGAAAACTGAATAGTTGTACCCTAACGTTTTGGGTTGTGATCGCTACAGTCAGAACACCGGTGCACTAAGCTTGTTGTCGATATGCCGTTGCAGTGTCTCAATACGGACTGAGATCACTTTGCCTAGAGATGTATGCCCCAGAACACTCCACCACCACTTGACCACTCTGTATGTGATAATACCGTTTTTGAACCAACCTAAATGCCCTAATGGAAGATTCTTTCACCGCGACAGCCCAAGTTGCAGTAGCTCTTACTCGGTGTCAAATACTGTGCACATACAACCCATATGCAGTCACATACTAAAAATATACAGACCCAGTGGCTTGCAGTAAGCAGAGTGAGTCAATGGGGATGAGTGGCCCTGAGAGAAACGGTGAGCTAATTACTGCTAATTACATCAGCAGTTGTCATGTGATGCGGGCTAGGCTGCAAATTACAGCTATGGCTATGGCCTTTTTGGAAATGTCAACAGCTGCTCCACGGCTGCACGCAGCTCCTATCCGGCTGTGCAGAGGAACTGTCTGGGGAGGAAAATAAATGTACAAACACAGGAGGTGCTCTCGCATAGACGTGGCTTCTAAATTCAATATTTTATAAATCCGCCTCAGCTAAAACCTGAGCAATGAGGCATATTGCCACGCCTGTTGCGGCCTATTGTCCGAAACATGCAATCACTCAGGCCACCTGCTGTGAGGTGGTGTCATGGACGTCAACCCTGTGACGAAGCCCCGGGCCACAGGAAGAGCAGAATGCAGATCTCTTCCGTGAGACGGTTAAGGTCAAGAGTTCCTAGGTAGGGATGTCCTTCAAATGAAGGGTGCTCCATGCAGCAGAATAATCCATTAACACGCAAACACTTCTTGCATAAACAGCACAGTAATACATAAAAACATTCTACATGTATTATGCTCTTCTAACGGTGCTGTATTCCCAAAAAGTGTATTTGAATTCATTTTTATTAGTTTATGTCAATATTGTATATCATTTGGTCGTTAGCAGAAAGTCCCCCCCACATCACAGAACCCAACAAAACAACTTGGAGTCAATTACGTAAAGTATTAAATATCTTTTCCCCTAGCCCCTAGTATTTCTGCATATAAAAACAGAAAGCATGCTTTCGCTGAGGCCCATTTCAATCTGTGGTTAACCTGCCTGATTCGATCTCAGTGGTGCCATCACCGCCCATCAATCACCCAAAACAGGAAGTGCCTCGCTAAACCCTTCCATTCAGCCAGTAGCGTTTTGAGCACGCTCGCATGCCACGTGTTACGGGAACAGTGCCCACATCCTGCCAACAAGAGAGGCGGGCCCATCCAGCAAGGAAGTCTGGGAAATATCTTGATGGGGGGGAAGGCATGATTTTACATAGAGGTGATGATGGCAGTGTGTGTGTGTGTGCGCGCGCAAAAATGACTGAGGTATGCATATGAAATACAGGGTAGGGGTGAGGGACTGTCAGTCTGTCTGTCCGTACATGATAAATCCGTGTACCTGAAAACTCATTCACAGGGGACAATGGAGGTCGTAACATGGACCGCAGTGAATGAAAGGCAAGAAGTGGCTGTCAAAGATTAAATGAAAGAAAAAAAAAAACTACAATAGAGGGGACAGGGTATGGTGTCCAACAAGTCAGAGAGACGTGTAAGAAGAATAAAGATACGGTTAGATTGGCTTAGCTCCTCATATTTGACCCCAACCTCTTGAAATGGAGTTTCGCAGCTTTGATAGGAAAGAGAGAGAATGAATGACGCTTGTGTGTGTGTGTGTACTGTGTTTGATTGGCCCAGAGATAAAAGTAATAGAGAAGACCTAATTTAAGAGTGGACGAGAGGCGATTGGTTGAATAACACGTGTGTGTGTGTGTGCGCGCGCGGGTGTGTGCCAGACAGAACACGACGACAGAAAATATTTCTTAGAATCAGTGGAGACACGTCAGTGTACATTCGGCATCTGGTTCATATCACCCCCAGATTTTGTCCATGCACCACCATACACATCAACAAGAGAAGAGATCATGTCTATGGTATGTGCTCAACACTTTCCCCCCACGCCCCCCCATGCACAATGTTGCTCACGTGGACAGGACCACTCTCCAAATGGAGGGACACATACAAAGGTTATGGGCAGAAAAGACCAAGCAGGAATGGTCCACAGCTCTGGTTTACCAACAACTTAAAAAACAACCTAGACATTCTCACCAAACATTACATCCCAGAATTTGCTGTGTTTTAAAAAAAGGTCATATTTGCGTCTTGCGGAGCCTACTGCGTCAGTACCCGCCTACTGGACAAGCGAGGTACTTTGATTGACATGCATGATGACCAACTACCTAACTCAATGTCCAAGTCGGACGTTAAACTTGACAATGAGGAATTCGTGGGAAACTAAACACCACTCTGGCTGTTTACAGTAAAATTAGTAGGCTACGGTTACTGCTTAAAATACATTTTACATTTAAAATGAGTAAATAAAGCGGTGCACTAGTGTCTAACCAAAAATGACAGATACATACTGATATATATCAGACAGATGTTGTTGCACAGTTGCTTGTGTGACGTAGTGCTAATGGACACTAGAGGCTGAGACTAGGGTTCCAGTAACACACACAGTGCATGGACATGCTACCAAAGAAATTATCTTTCTACTCCGCTATCTCGGCACAGTGGGTAGAGCTGGGTGACAGGTGATCCAGAAGTTGCTTGTTCGACCCCCTCTAACCCCTCACAAAGTGTCGAGGTGTCCCTGAGCAAGACACCTAACCCCTAACTGCTCCCGGTGGTTGGATGACGCCTTGCATGGCTGACATCGCCATGGGTGTGTAAATGTGTGAGTGAATGGGTGAATGTGAGGCTATACTGTAGTGCTTTGATGGCTGGAAGGTTGAAAAGTGCTATATAAATGCAGTCTATCTACCATAACGTAAAATACCATATAAGCACCCAATGAGGAAAGCTTTAAAATAGCTGACATGGCATAATGATCCTGGACATTACGATTAACCCTTTAAATGACATCGTCATTCCTCTCATGATGGGTTTCAAATACTGTAGCTTGGTTAACTCCGCAGTACATGTTCGGCCCACCTCCCCCCCCCCCCCTTCCCCCGCCTGGCGGACACAAATGCAGGAAGGAAGCGTGTGCGAGTGCAGAGCAAAGGAGGATGGCTGCTGAACAGATAAGGTCAGGCTTCCTTCAGCCACAGTGGAGATGTGACCCATGTAATTCATAACACCCCACCGCTAACTGAAGTTCTGATTAATCTAAAACAACATACAAAGTAATACAAAATAATTACTGCTCTGTTCGGATCAGATCTTGGATTAAGATAACATTTTAAATTAAGCAGTTTGGTGGCATTTTATTAATCCTTTATTTTTAATCCTTTATTTTTAGGAATATTTACTCACTGAAATAAAACCATCTCTTTTACAGGAGTGTCCTGGTCAGATGGGCAACAACAAAGATAATCAATACTGAAATCGAAATTCAACAACTGTACCATCCAATGTCACTGAATAGCCATGAAATGCAGTTAACAGTTGAAGTTGAACGCTGAAGTACACATTACACACATACAATGTTTAAAACATTTACGAGCGGATAGTTTTCCCGTAGTATTTTTTAGCTTTGCATCAAATACACGTAGTGGTATAAGGTTATACATTTGAAGGTCAGCTTGAAGACCATTCCATGCTGTAGGAGCAGCTACTCTAAAAGCCCCCCCCCCCACATTTACTACAGCGGGAACTACACAGACATTTTGTGATCTTACCAAGATAGGAAGGAGTCAAGGAAAGAATGGTATTCACAAATACCAATGAACAATCTAGTGCTGGGACGATTAGTCGACGTAACCGACGTCACCGGTTACTAAATACGTCGATTTGCTAAATGTACCGTCG